>JAMKCH010078245.1:0-45940 GCA_023653785.1 Ophioderma brevispina | reverse complement strand
CTGACACAGGTTATTGGGAAAGATCATTTTAAGATGGGATGAATTCAGTATTCTGCCACATCCATTCCATGACATCCTTCAATGTGCAGTTTTGTTGAGGCTGCCGAATTCATAGGGTGGTGGCACAATACTAAATTATGTCCCTGTTATTTGTTTTCCTCATATATATTAGGCCTAAAGATGGTATTAAAACAGTTAAAAAGGACAACAGAGTTCATCTTTGAAAAGAAAACATGTTTTTGTGTGTGTTCTTGAAATTTAAAAAAAGGGGTGATTTTGTAAAAGTGTACTTGAAATGCAAAAAAAAAAGGGTTGTTTTAAAGGTTAATTTGTACCCGTTTTCATGTAAAAGGGGTCAAAATTGCTTAGAATGTACTTGAAACCACGCGAAAAAGGGTTTTTTTTTTGACTTGGGGAACGATCATGCGTTACGCCTTTGAATAGGAAGTGACACCACCGGGATTTCGTTATGCTATGGGGCTGATATTTAGCATGATGGTAGGGGAGGACAGTCTGACCTTTGTTTGGAAGGTTTCAGAGTGACCCAAAAGGTCAAAGGTCATCTAGAAGTCAATTTGCGTAGAAATGCCCTATAACCACCAAATTTTGTCAAAGTATACCGCTGACCTGAGCACAGAACAGATCGGAGGTCAAAGGTCAAAGACATAAGAATGTCTTTGACCTTTGACTTTCAAGACTTGTCTTTGACCTTTGACTTTTGAGATTTAAATGTCGACCACGCCACTCTATAGCCTCCCACATCAGCAGGAATGGACGCCTACGTCTGTGGCCCCAAGATGAAAATGAAGAAGATGACATAGGTCAATAGCAGGACGATAGCAGGAGACTGGAATTGTAGCCGCTGGTTAGGAAATAACATGCACGCGCATTTTGGAATGTTTATTCGTTTCACTTAGATGCTAGAAACAATCCAAAGAAATGGTTATAAAGGGTGCCAAACGGCCTCGAATCGAAGTTTGTTTAAGAGTGACGTCATGTTTGTTTTCACCACTGGATTTTACCTCCAATGAAACTAAGATTCGGAGTTGCTAGAAAGTACGCGCAGTTATGTGTCCCGAGGTGATACTGCGAAAATGATAAAGGCTAAGTACTGACAAGTTACCCGGATGAGTAGACAGTCCTATATTGGTCGACCAAAATGGGACATATTTTCGCTCATAACATCCAAACGAAATATTATTTAGCCCTAAGACCCACAAGGTTGAAGGTTAACGAGAAAAATAGCAGCTTTTCTTGGACTGTGCCTTATTGGACACCAAAATATTGACCATGCATGTCCAGTAAAATCTATTAGCAATGTATCCCAAATTTCCCGCCAAAGTACTTTTCCACATGTTAATACTCGTTCTCTCCAACTGCTTTCAACCTTTTTATGTTTTTAGATACTGGGATTCTGAACGCTTCCGGTTCTAATTGGAAAGCCCAACGTGCATTCACTCTGGGTGTATTTAGGCGTTTTGGTGTCGGAAAAAATTCCTTTGAAGGCAAAATCTGTTCCGAAGTGGAATGCCTTCTTCAATCGTTTGAAGAGAATAAGAAACATTCGATCCCACGCCCCTGTGTGTACGCTATTTCCAATATCATGACTTCGGTGACGATTGCCCAGAGATATGAACACGCCACCCAGAATGGTACAGATCCTATTACAGTTTGCCGACCGTCATCTGTCAAGTTTAAGCGGAACTGCAGGCGTCAAGAATTGTCAATTTCTTCGATTTTTCCATCGAGAAAAAGCTATCAGAAACTTGCAGCGGACAAGGCTAAATTTGGTAGTATAATTGAAGGGCTAGTGAAGAGAAGAATGAAGATATTTAAGCTGAAAACATGCGAGATGCCAGTGCATGTTTTTTTTTCAAAGTTGTACAGCAAATCTGGTATCAGTTCTCATATAAACGATGACACAGGTTAAAAAGACCATTGCTGTCTTATTCATAAGCAGGCACCGACACTACAATCGTTCCAAATTCCTGGGTTTAATCTACTTGGCTTTCGACATCCTAAAATAAAGACAAAGTTAGGGATGAAAATCGACCACGTTGTCGTAGAAAATCGGCTCCTTTTTTGGCCAACAGGTCCAATGCCCCTACACACAAGCGGTTATCTTGGAAGTTATGCGCATGACAACGCTCGTACCGATGTGGTGTCATGCACTGCGCATCGGAAGATACCACTCTACGAGGATACAACTGCCCAGAGGCACTCTGCCCCTGGCCACCTTTGTTTGGGTTCACACCGATCCCACACGTGGCAGGAACCAACCAAATTTGTCCTCGAGCGATTTTAGACGATCATGGTGATGTAGAAGGGGACGACAATCAACTCCTTTAGTACAGGTTAATCTTTTTGTTACACAGACCTCCGAAAGGACAGAGAGACAAGTTTTTAAAGAATGGTGGACAAAGTATGAAGATGTAGGTCAGCCTGGTGACAGAAAAAGGTATCATGAAGGGCAAGCGTTTTACCCCTTGTTTAGTGCCCTCGCTTTTGTTTCCGCCATACATAAAAAAATCTCACATGAGATTCTATTTGGAGGCAAATACTGTTAACAAAAACTACTAATTCTAGCAATCATCTTGGAAATTTGCCTAGCATCTTTGCATATAATCTGACTGATTTTTCACTGAGCTTTGAAGTATCATGGTGGACACAGTATGATGGCGCTGTTTCATACGGTTAACCCCGGGAAAATTTTTCAAACGGCTATAGCCAGCACATGTGCAGTCTTAAAAGAAAGTAAAGAAAGTATAAAAAAACTAATAGAAATTCTGTTGGGGGGAAAGTATGGGTGTATTTTGTGCAAACTAAGGAAATATTGTGACAAAAACTATCAAATCTACAATCTTCAAATAACATCGCAAATGCAACGAGCCTGGATTTAGTGTTGTTAATCATGTTAATATGTCAAAATAAATGATCTCAAATGACATTGATAGCGTTGTTGTTGATTTAAGGTCGTCGAGATTTGCTTGGGAGAGAACCTTGCCAAGATGGAATTGTTTTTGTTTCGTCACACGCATAGTGCATCAGTTCGACTTGGACATTACCTGACGGAGAACCACCCGCAGTCTTGAAGGAAACTTTGCTTTCAATTATTCACCAAACCATTTTAATGACTGGCTAATAAACGGGGTGTAATATAAACAAGTTTATGAGCTAATAATTTTCAAATCTGTCATTGGAACAGTTTAATAAACCCGGACACTCTTAAAATGGTATGCAGACTTATTGCGGAGGACATAAAACTGTATAGAGCCATTGGTTATATTATCTGTGGACTTGAACAGATTCCAGGTGTTATCACCGCCCCAATTTAGATTGAGCTATTCTTTCTGAACACAAAATACCGTTCTCGTTCACGAATATACAGAATCAACGCGTTCATTCTTAGCACACGCTGCTGTGAGCAATATACCGTTATGGACCTTTTTAGCCTGCGATAGTAAACCGGTGCCGAACGCGTTTATTAGCATATCCAACAAACATCTTCAAAGTCACCGGCAACGTTCAGATGGGTCAAGGTTATTATATAGTCGTAATAAATAAACAAGTCATGGTAGTGTATGAGCTTTATTCCGAACTATTCCCGAACTATTTGATTCAAGGTCACAACCGTTAAACATGCCATTCGCCAATTGGGTTTGCAGAGCATCATTATTAGATGGAGCCTGCAGATATGGCCATGATGCCAAAGCGAAAAGATGCTCGGTCAGGACTAAAGGTGGCGCACCCCTGGAAGTACATATTCTTCCGAAATAATTTTCCTAAAAGGATAGAAATCAGTTCTACGTGTGTTCTCATTTTAGTGTGTGCACATTCTTGAGAAAATGGAATTAAATGGTCCTCTCAATTTATGCCCTGAAATATCCGGGACTCCGGATGTACACATGATTCATTGGACTCCGCAAATAATGGGGGCTATTGACTAGTGAAAGCTGCTCGGTAAATGTAGAAGACCAAAAACTTCACAGATTCCTTTTTCATCTGGACTGCAGACCATTGTAGTAGGGTTTAATCAGAATCACATTCTAGAAGTTTTGGGAAAAAGGGTTGAATATGTTTTCTTTCTCAGTTTGAACGGTGCTGACTCAGAATTTTTTGGTCACGGCATCAACCTCGGGAATGTGGGAACTTTGTAAATAGGGGGGTAAAATTTGTACCGGGGTAAATTGAAAATCAGACAATTGTGTTTAAATGTCACACCAATGTATTTGTCTCATTATAAGGATTAAAAAAAGGTATTTTGCCCAGGTTCCGACCTTTAGTTAAACATGTACAGCCCTATTAGGTTAAGGTCTCCTGGGGTAAACGTACCCAGTGCTCCGATTTCATTGAAACGTGGGTCAATTGTTTCGTCTGCCTAATTTTACAAAGTTTGGCATTTGGTTGCGTAATTCATAGGCCAAAGGTCACAAGGATCTACATTGGTCTATGGGGGGTCATCAAAACTTGACCTCAATTGTATACAGAATTGTCACCCAACGAATTGAAAATAAATTTTCTGCTTCATATGACCGGGGCAATAATTGACACCGGTTTACAAAAGCTGAGCACTGGACTTTTTTTGCCCCAGAAATGACCTTTGCACTTTATCTAGGCTGTAACCGAGTAACTAAAGGTCGGAACCTATACAAACTATAACCTTTTTTTATCCATAAATGAGACAAATACATTGTGTACAATTTAAATAGGCATTCAGTTACTATTACGTAATCGGTGACCGATTTACTGCACTGAACGTGTAGTGTAGTGGGTGCGTAGAGACAAACACATTCTACAAGAAATCATAATTTAATTCAAATTATTTCAGTTTTTTAATTTTTTGAATTTTTGTCTAAAAATAATATGTAGGTTGGTACTATCGCGTGAGATACCTTGATAGTCATCCCCAAAATGAGCAGTTTTCGAGCACCTTTCAACGCCCCATTGGAAACGCATGGAAAACATAGACCACGCCGCTTGGCACCACGTTTGATGATTTAGCATTTAAGTTTACTAACGGTGACTGACGAAATTTGTAAATCGGAGAGTTGCCACTGGGTCAGGACCTTCAGAGTGTGAGTTGTTTGTAAAGTTCTGATACAAGCTACATCGGGTGTTTGTTGATTGTTAATCAGATTTTGTCGTTGGCTGAGATATGGATGTTTGAAATTCGCGAATTTTTTTTCTCCACACCACGAAATGTTTTCAAATAATCAACAAGATATGCTAGATACAATTGATCAAAGAATTTATGTATTTTTACAAAGCAATTTGAATCACTAACGCGCTCCGAAAAGAAGACTATGAGTAATGCGTAAGTGCCACCAGAAACCAGCTTGTGCTCTGGTGCCAAACGTGATGGCTTGAAAGGTGCTATGATGCTATAGGAAGTTGCGGCATTTGGCGCTCACGTGGCGGCGCTGTACTTTAAATACAGTTGTGATTAGTGAGGTGCGTGACTCATGGCTAGACTTAGTCAATGGCACCAAACACTGACATTTGCAGTACGATGGTATTTTGTACTGTATTGGGTCGGGAACGCATAACAATGTAATGTCTGGTTGCCAGTTGTAAGAGTTTCTTTTTATTACTATATTGGACCCAATCCTTGTTCTAGCATGAACAATATTTTACTTACAAATAGTTATCAAACTATTGAAAGAGATGGCCACCTGACAAAAGAGTTGCCTGCTATTATGTTTACTAGTGGGAGGCCCGCGCTCCGCGCGTCTCCCCTAGCGAGTAAACGGAAGACACTGAAAATGGCGGTCCCTTAAACAGAAGCGATCACTGATGAAGAGGTGACACCTCTTCTGTCACCCAAGACCACATTTTGGAAAGTTTACCACTGTCACCTAAAGACCCCTTTTTGGAGACAAAATTTCACCCAAATACCCCTATTTTGTGGAATAGTTGAAAAATTTTTCTAAAAGACCGCATGTTTTGGAAGATTTTTCATACAAATTTGTCACCCGAAAAAAACTATTTTGGGGCATTTTTGGCTGTCCTCTCCCCCAAATACCCCTATTTGTTTGAGTCCTCTGTCACACCGAATGCCCGGGTTTTGAAGCGAAAAGCCTTAAGGTCCGTTCATACTTCCCTGCAACTGCATTGCTGTGCTAAATTTACTCAATGTTCCGTCACTTCCGCTGCACCCTCATCGATTTACTGCAGGTCCAACCCAGGTCACTGCAGTTCACGGCATTGGCAGCAGTAAACTTGCGATGGATTGCAGGAAAATAGATCTGCTTTGCGCAAATTCCCCGACAAGGTCATCTCCAGTCGGTGCCCCATTTCCCATCCGGAACTTGACAGAAGGTCATTGTTTACAAAAAAATTTGTTTGTTCGTTCGCGTCGCCGAACACTGCCTAAAATTACAATACAAGTACCTTCTCACGGAGTTAATCTTCAAAATTAGAAGAATATCATGGAACAAAAACAACCGAGGCCTGTGTTAAAATAATTCACGACAAAAGTTATATTTTCGATCGTAACTGTGCTCAGCGTAACTTGTGCCCTGACGGACGATTACACAACTATAGTGCTACGTCACAGATGCGAAGTTTTCTGTATTTGCATTACGTTACTTGCCTAACCGATACTCTTTGATTTGGGCCTGGTATATAGCCGACAGGTCTGCTTCTGGTGAAGGGGTAAATGGGCGTTCACCCGTGAATTAGCACTGGTGCCATTCCGTCAAGTGAGGATTGTGCATCGTCACAGCGTGGGGAGGATGCCGCAAATATCTATTGGCATACTGCCCACTGACTGCACTCCACTGCATCTTGCTGTATCGCCAGTTAAATAATTTTAACTTCGTGGCCGTAGCTGGCATTTGTTGCAGTACTGCAAGTGATTTGCAGTAACGTTTTGGTAGGCTGCATTGAAGCACTGCACTGCAAGTCAGGTGAAGTATGAACGACCTAAGCACCCATATCCATTTCATTATGTGATCCCCGATGTGATCCCGTCCCCGGGTAATACGGTCCCGTAATATTCCCTAGGATGTGGTTTTACAACACAATACTGAATACACCATGTCACAGTGTACAGGTTTACAATCGTGTACAACGATTCAACTTGGGCAACAGATAAGTTGAAAATCGGCGAGTCGCCAATTCTGTTTTAATCTACGGTTCTTACACATTAAATGAGCAAGCAAAATTAATGCCATTAAAACCCCAGGGTGTCCTCAACAAAACTGTCCCATCCTCTATAGTAAACAGAATTTACGACACCAAATGTTGACCATAATCCTTCGTGACACCCTCTAGATTTTTTGTAAAAACTGGTAACGTTTGGCAGCAGCAAAAATTCGCTTTTTGCATTGCGATGGAGTAAGCCCTCGTGAGGGATATGGGTAGTCTGGCAGTCGAAAATACAAAACGCCATCATTTTTTAATATAGTGGGGAGGGCATATGTTCTCCAGAGAGTGATTTTAATTAAGTCATGTTTAAATTGTTTGCACCCATTATAAATGTATTCTACTGGGTCTGACTATTCATAAAAACGATGTTCCATTTTTTCCGTTGACCTTTAGAGTGACCCTGACACGAGTCAAATGTCAAAATGGTCTACATCGTCCAAAGTATATCGACCTTCGTGGGTATCAAAATGATGGCAAATTTCGCATGGAATATTGTATATGAAATTATTTTGTACGAGCTTTCGTTTTCGTTTTCGTGTTATAAGTGCAATAACTAATTAGAGACAATAATATGCATACATTTGCCTTCTTCAGACCCCAGTCGGTTATTCCTGTCCAAAGCAAGAGTAAGGCCTCATGTTTGTACAATGTAATAGTGAACCCTACACAACACCATTATACCTTGCTTGTAGAATGCCCATGCTAAGGAAACCAAGTTGTTTCATTAAAATGTGCTTAGAGACATGATTGATGTAGTCTATTAATGCCCTCGTCCTTATACGCAAAAAAAAAAATGGCCTTTTTTGTAACACGGTTTACCAGGTGGGGGGGGGGGGGGAGGGTTGTTACCCACCCCCTCGAGAGATTCGTTTATAAAGCACCCGATGCTTATGATTCTGATATACCAAAATAATATGCCCACAGTACCTGTATGGCGTCAACAATGGACGTTATAAAGTTATTGTGCCGACAAAAATGGCATTTTCCTTTCCCTAAAAAAGGCGAACATCCAATTTTGCGTAAAAATCGTAGGAATATCGTATTTTTCATGCTGGTTTTCCAGCTCTAAATGATGGCATTGACTAGTTTTTACGAGCCATACTGTGCATACTTTTTCAAAAATTGTACCATAAATATCTGTAGGTGGCAAACTCCCCCCCCCCCCCCCCCCCAACCCTATCGACGTTGAAGGCATACCCTATACCCCGTTGAAGGTGCTAGCGGACCGACCTTCACAGTTTTTTCGCTAAAATGACCACGAAAGGATGATAGAACGATTACCCATAAGCATTTTACGAAAGCTTTTGGCATTTTAGCGCACAGGAGACAAGTTAACTAGGGGGTGGGTGGGTTGTTTACCACCCCCCCCCCCCCCCCCGGTAAGACGAGTGTTAAAAATCTCTGGACTGCATTGTGCTTATAACCGTAAACAACCACATTCGCCCACTACAAAGACACAGTTAGTGTTACTCTAGTTATCTTTCAGGGTCTCAGCCACGTGTGATTGTTTAATTATTCTTTTCCATCCAGTGCCCGGGGGATGGTCACGGTTCATTTGATAAGGGGATATCATGTGCGACCAAGAAGAAAACCGTAAAAAAAAGGGGGTATTTTTCAAAATTGTTGCACATAAATACGTAATGTTAAAAGGGTAGCAAAACCACTGAAATTGAAAAAAGGTTGTACTTTTCCCACTTGAAACGGACTTGAACTTACATTAGTGTACGATTTGGAAATTTCGAGTTTGTAGCGTATTCGGCTCATTTTGTGTAAAATGAGTTAGTATTCAGTAAATCCTACAAAGACACAAAATTTCTGACTGGCTTGGTCAATATTGGGCCAATACTTATATTTAAGGGTAGGATATTACACCTACCATACTTGTTGAGGGGTGCTTTTAGACCCAATTAATTACTTGTACTTATTTACAGTACTTTTTTTAAAACTCCTTGTTAGGGGTCGGGACTTTGAAAAACGTGGACTCTTTTGGTTTAAATGTTAAATAAAGCAGACTTCACCCCCCCTAAAAATGGCCTGTTGAGCATCTCATCACTAAAACGTGCGACTTCTTGTTTCAAACTTCTCTACACTTTGGACCATTTTTATGGACACCCCCAATCAAACTAAATTATGGGGACCTTTGCCCCTTTGTGGGATTTTATGTGTGGTGGGGGGGGGGGGGTGGGGGGGTGGGGGGAGACGGGGTTTGACCTGCTGCGGCATCTCGGGATATACCCATCTCCAAAATACTGCCAGTACCCCAAGTCATGAACAAAACTCATAAAGCTTAGAGGTATTATGATTTCGAATTAGGTTATGTAACAATTAGACCATTTACTAGGTATTGGCCCTGATTAATGCAAACACTCTATACACTAAGACCAGGTAAATAATGATCAGTTCAATTGAAAACAGTTCATCAAAAGAAAGAAGCTTAAATTGAGGATAACAGTGTTGTTCGAACACTTAAAGGATTTGAACGTATTGTTTCGAACAAGAATATAACATCTATCAATCTATGGACTAAAGTGACAGCAGCCACGGGGAACAGCGGGGGTTAAAAATTTGTTCCATGTTTGGCCCCATTTTTATGGGGAAAAAATCGCAATTTTGAGTGGAATATTTTTTACTAAATGTGAAACACCAAAATTCAGTTACTAACATGGGCTTAAAGCAGCTATCTGGGGGGGGGGGGGGGTTGGGGGTTGACCTAACTTGATCTTGCTTTAGCTAGAGAACTATTCAGTCTTATGGTGTTTGAAAAAGATACAGCATCATACAAATGAAAGACCTGCCACTTTTACCAACTGTGTAAAATAATTTGGGTTTAACCACAAATGGTAAATAATAGCAGCTGTGATTGCAGGGTTGGGTAATGCAGGGGGGGGGGGGGGGATCTCAAACACAAATGACCTACGGGGATTATGGATTTTGCCACGACATCAGTCTCATTTTAGCCTTGGTATATCAATGACACCCTTTTTTTTCATTGCCAAGGGTTGGTATATGACAATGGGTAGTTTTCAACTTTTTCAAATCGGAAGCAAATTTTTTAAAAATTGTGGGAAAATTAGTTCAAATTTTCCCAATCTGAAGTAAAAACTTGTCCAATTTGGAAGGAAAAAGGGCAAATAAAATATTGGAATTTATTTAAATTGGAACAACATGTTGAATCTCTAAAGCTATGGGTCCCCTTTTTGTCAAAAACAAAAAAATGGTTGTAGCTATTGGTATACTTCCAGGGGCACGTCCTACCCAAACAAACCTGAGATCCCCGGGTATAGGGAAGACTGATGATCGTATTTAGACGAGACTTCCAGGGTATCTGGATGGGATCGAATAATGAAAACATCATAATGTGACTGAAGACTAAGATATAGTATAGTATACAAACTTTTGTCTATGAAGTGCGAAATCGGGGTTATTCACGGCTTATAATAAACGACGATTCGGTTACATGATTGGTTTTTTTATAGACTACATCGATTCATTATCTATTCAACATTTTACAAAAACAACTTGCTCACTTTACTCTTACCATGGGTATAGGTAATAGCAAGAAAATAATGGGGATGTGTAGGGTTTCATTCTACATTTAAGCAGAGTAGAGTGTTTACAGATGAATAACATTGTGCAAGAAGTGAGGCCTAACTCTTGCTTGGACAGGACTGGGCCTTGCATAAAGGCAATTTTATTGCCCTAGTATGGCTCTACGATTCGGTTATTTGCATATTACACAACGATATAGGTTCAAATAACAAAATAAAATATCAATAACAATATTCCTTTGTGAAATTTGCCACCAATTTTGGTACCAAGGTCGATTATACTTTTGACGAGATATGGCCCATTTGGACTTAAAATGTTGTCAAGGTTCACGAAGGTCATTGAAAAAAAATGGCAACATCGCTTTTTCTGAAGTCGACCCAGTAGTATACGTTAAGAGGTTGCCAACAATTAACATGAACTTCACCAAATTTTACATAGGCCCCTCCACTAATAGTCTCAGCTTGGAGTCACGCAGGCGGCGGTAAGTTGTGATGTAAAGATCGCAAAATATATAGTTTGTATTTCAGTGAAATATGATGTAATACATGCCTATATGACATTAATTATCCGATTGTGCCGTTATTGTGGGGAGGAAAGGCTGCTTTCGTAGCAAGGTATGGGCTTCGATGTAGGATGAAGCATTTATAAAACCAAATGCTTTTCCATGATAAATCTGCCGAAATTTTACACTTGCTTGATTAGACCTTCTGTTCTTATAGCAGGTCCCTCAATTGCTTCTTGAAGGATATGCTTATTAATTACATTAGGGGACGGGGCATGCATTATTTACACCAGGAGAAATGGAGGATTTAAACTTTTTTGGGCGAGAAAGGTCGCATTCCCTCCTCGCTTCCGTTAAAAAAAATGAAAAGTTGAAAGCTTCTTGATGAAAAATTTCATGTTGCACTCTCTCGCTTACAAATTTCTTCGCATTCCCCTCAATTCCTCCATTCCCCCTGGCGCAAATAATGACCCTGCCCTTAGTTAATTTTTTTTTTTTTTTTTTTTTTTTTTTTTTTTTTTTTTTTTTTTTTTTTTTTTTTGGGGGGGGGGGGGCACTCCAACATGAAATCCATAGGGGTGTAAGGCTGGCGATTTCAAACCCGGAGGCATTCGGTAACATGGAAAAATAGAGGTCTTTGGGTGAGAGACAGCCGAATTGCCCATAAATAGGTGTTATTTGGACAACAACATATGCTAAATTATAAAAAAGTCGCAATTTTCAAAAAGTAGGGTTATTTTGGTGTCAATTTTCAAAATTCTACAAAAAATAGGGGCCTTTGGGTGAGAGTGGCAAACCTTTAAAAATATGGCATCTTTGGGGGACAATGATGCTGAAAATAGGGGGTCTAAACAGCCTTATATTAATTTTGCGCATTTCGATAAAAATATGTAAATTAGGTCATGAAATAAATTTTCAACTCATTATGTACAAAGTTGTGTTTGTACAGGTAGGAAGAAGAACGCATGAAAATTACAGATTGATAGCTTGTAAACTTCCTACAAAATGCAAAATTTAATAAAAAATCTCAAATATGCTCATTTTTTGCAACAATATGCAATTTCATACAACTCAAGATTCATAGTTGTGTTGGTAAAGGTTTGAAGGGGAAACCATAAAAATTTCAGACTGATATTAGCTTGTAAACTTCTCACAAAATGCAAGAAAATAACAAAGCTCTTAAATTTTGCACATTTTTGGTTAAAATAATTATGTTTATTAGACCAATTTAAGAGCATTAATTAGGCTCATTTGGTTCATAATTATGTTTGTTTATGCTCATAGAAAAATTCCTGAAATTTTCAGATTGTTTGCATTGTGATTTTAAAAAAATTCAAATTTTGCTCATTTTTGGTCAAAATATGCTAATTAGGGTAAGTATCTATCTATCTATCTATCTAACGGCCGCAGCCGAGATGCTGTTCACCACGTAGCGCCAAATGTCCCTGTTTGTCATTAGGTTGGGGATGTCAGATGGATCCTGCTGGATGTCTCGAGCAATCACATCAATGTAGTTAAAGGGGCGACGACCCTGCAAGGGTAAAGTAAGGCTATCGAATAGACTCTGTTGCTGCAAAATTCTGTATATGAGTGTATTAAGAGAAAATCCTGCAAGTTGCAGAATGATAGTGTGTAAGTTTTTCTTAAAGTACATCTATATTAAGAAATGGTTATTTTCCTTTTCATTGAAAAACATAAAATGTAAACATTTTTCCTCAAAAATTATTCAAATTAGTTGGTAAATGGAGAGATAAATACTTGTAATGTTATGTAATCTGTAGGTACATATATCAGGAACATAACCTAAAAAAATCAAGTGTTTCCCTTTTATCGTTTAGATTCTGTGTATATTTTTGTGTTGAAAGAGGACACAACCATGGTGCCATGGCAAAATAAAGAAAATAAAAGACTTGACCTTTGACACTTGTTCTCCAAATGACTGTTATGTACGAGTACTGAAAATTTGAACAAGTTTGCAACGGAATGTCCGATTTGAAAAATTCTAAGTGTTCTGAGTTGCTGAAGAGTCTCTCTTTCACATACAATACATTTTAATCCAATGGATGCAGACACTTATTTTCACCTGAACTGCCTAACTTAAACACAATTTGACCTGATTTCAAAATTTACCCCTGTACAAATTTTACCCCCTTATTTACAAAGTTCCCCACATTTCCCAGAGGTTGGACCCAAAAAATCTGATTCAGCACCCTTCAAACTATATAAAAACATCTTCAAACCCTTCGAGCCTAACACCTATGGATGATATCTGTCGCTCTTCTGCCAACCCTGCTTGGTGGCTCAGTCGGTTAGAGCGTCGTGCATGTGGTGCGGGGGTCGCTGGTTCGAATCCGGCCAATCGCACATGGGTTTTTTTTTCAACACTGTCGTGCGCTGGCCATCTCCAGGGAAAGATTAATAAATATATACATCCTTGTCTACCTGGAGAACTCAGTAGTTTAAATTTCAAAACAAATATAATCGTATATGTTAAATATACGGTAGACGTTTCATATAGAAGTCCCATTGATGCAAATGAGGTATTGCCATTCATTCCGTCAAGCACTACTGCACAACATCATACAGCGCATGACGGAATCAATTGTAATACCTCATTTGCATCAATGGGACTTCTATATGAAACGTCTACCAAATATGCAGTTCTGATGCTATCCGCTAGGAAAGCGAAGGACACCTTTCGAGCCTAACACCTATGGATGATATCTGTCGCTCTTCTGCCAACCCTGTTTGGTGGCTCAGTCGGTTAGAGCGTCGTGCATGTGGTGCGGGGGTCGCTGGTTCGAATCCGGCCAATCGCACATGGGTTTTTTTTCAACACTGTCGTGCGCGGGGGGGGGGGGTGGGGGGGGGGGGGGGGGATGGCCATCTCCAGGGAAAGATTAATAAATATATAATCTTGTCGACCTGGAGAACCTCGTAGTTTAAATTTCAAAACAATTTAATCGTATATGTTAAAAATACAGAAAAAAACTTCTGATGCTATACGGTAGGAACAGCGAAGGCACATTTCGAGCTAACACCTATGGATGATATTCTGTCGCTCTTCTGCCAACCCGCTTGGTGGCTCAGTCGGTTAGAGCGTCGTGCATGTGGTGCGGGGGTCGCTGGTTCGAATCCGGCCAGTCGCACAAAGCGGTTTTTTTTTTCAAACTGTAGTGCGTGGCCATCTCGGAAAAGATTAATAAATATATACATCCTTGTCTAACCTGGAGGAAACTCAGTAGTTAAATTCAAAACAAATATCGTATATGTAAATATAAGTTCTGATGCTAACCACTAGGAAAGCGAAGGACACCTTTCGGCCAACACCCTATGGATGATATCTGTCGCTCTTCTGCCGGCCCTGCTTGGTGGCTCAGTCGGTTAGAGCGTCGTGCATGTGCGTGCGGGGGTTGCTGGTTCGAATCCGGCCAGGATAACATGGTTTTTTTTTTCAACCCTGTCGTGGCCTGGCATCTCCAGGGAAAGATTAATATATATAAATTTCAAATTCCTTCTTCCCCCAAATTCTAGATGGGATTCGTCGTTCATCGTGCAAACGAAAAGATTGCAGGCGTTATAACATCATTCGATTTAGATTAAGCTAGTTTTCATGACGTGGGAAACACAAAAATTATCTGTACTCTTCACGAATAAATAAAGTTAGAGTTCTACTGTGTGTGTTCACTTTTCTTGACCATATTTCATCCTTTATTCGAAAGGGAAACGAGGTGAACAAGCTCATGAGAACTGGTTAGGTCCCAAAATGACATTTTGAGATAGACGATTTAAAGTTTGATTATAGCTATTTTTTTAAAAAAGTGAAAAAGTTAATCCTTCCCAGTTTATGTTAGGCCAAGAAAAAAAGTTTGTTCAGACGACCGCGCGCATTTTTTTAAAATGGTTTAATTTTTGGCATAATTTTTAGGTTTTTACTCATTTGATTTTTTTAATTCAGAAAAAATGAAAATCTTTTTTTTTTTTGGCCGCGAAACCGGCCGAAAAAATGAAAAAAGTGGGTATAAAAAAAATGCAATAAAAAATCCTGAACATTTCGCATTAGCATTTTAAAAAAAGAACAGAAAAAAAAGCCGCATTTCGCATTTCATTTTCACATTTCTTCTGAGACAAAACTTTAGTTTATAGTAGGCTTCATCCCGGTGATCCCCTGGATGGTCGAAAAATGCCCAAATGGCCATGCCAGTTCTGGTTCTAAGGGGACGTTATTCTTTCAAATTATTAACACAGTGGTGACCAACGATCGCACTAATTTAACACATTCGTGGATAAAGATGGGCTTTGCAGATTCTCGATTTTTCTATTTTTTGTAGCTATTTACTTGTTCATTGGTTATGTATTTTTTATATTTATAGATTTATTTAATTATAGAGTATTATTTATAAAGTCATTGAGTGTGGTGGGTAGTTTGTTAGTTGAAATACACAACCGTAGTCATGAGTCAACAGATAGTCAAAAGTCATGGAGGTTCAACCAGGTACATTTCACTTGCAATTTTAAAGTGACAGAGGAGATATTTTTAGGATATGAATTTCTCTCAAATTTCCACGGATCGGTTGTAGACACCTACTAAGAACGTTTGGAGGTTTATTGGACAAACAGGTGCAAAAGAAAAACCGCCAAACCTTGTTTTGAACTTGACTGCTATCGTTATCGTCCCATGGGAAACCATGCTTTGACTTTCTGTCGAGCACGATAGAAACTACTATTCTAAATCATCATATTATTACATAAAGACGGCGTTTCGGCTTGTTCACTTGAGGTGTGATCTAATTTGTTTTTTTTAAATAATATCCTTTTCATTTAAAAATAGATGTAAAAAACCTAGGTTCGAGGAACATTGAGGGCGCTTCTCTTTATGACATATAATGTCTCTGTAAAACTGTAAATATCAGGATAGCCACAGGGTAGTCCAAAAGATCACTCCTGGCACCAGTCATAGCCAATTTAGGTATATAGGGCCTATAGTGAAAATATAACAAAATTATAATATTTTCTGTAGCCTGTTAGTTTTTTAGCTCATTTAGACAACATTCACATACATATTTGGCTTAAAAATCTAAGCAGAGTCTTTTTTGTTGTTGAATTAGGCATATTAATTGCGGTTCATTCACGTCATCTCACTGATTACTGTGATACCACTCATACCTGATATAGGCTTGCGACGTGTTAGCCTATTAGCTAATTCAGATTATGCACATTTTGGCGCCAAAAATCTAAGCAGATGACATTTTGTCGTTAAAGCCTTACGTGATTGCGTTTTTGTCGACCCATCTCACCGATTACTGCGATAGCCAATTTAGCCATATACTAGTGAAATTATAACCAAATTTGTTTCAATGTGCAGCATGTAGGCCTATAACCTATTATAGCTTTATAGCTTATTTACACTGAATTCACATTTTAGCGCCAAATATCTAAGCAGACGACGTTTTTGTCGTTTAAAGGATTGCAGTTCATTTAACCCATGCATCTCATGCAATATCACTCATAGATGAAAAAGGCATATATTAGTGAAAATATAACCAAATTTGACTAAATTGTGCAACATGCAGTTTATTTTAACTCATTAGACTAAATCATTTTGGTGCCAAAAATCTAAGCAGATGACATTTTTGTCATTTAAGAGATTCTGGTTCGTTCGACCCATATCTCACCGATTTAGCCAAATATTAGTGAAATTATAACCAAATATGTCTCATTGTGCAGCATGTCAGCCTATTTAGACTAAATTATTTGGTGCCAAATTCTAAGCAGACGACATTTTTGTCGTTTAAGGGATTGTGCTTCATTCAACCCATCTCACCGATTACTGCGCGCGCTCAGCTGATTTAGCCATATAGCCTATTAGTGAAATTATAACCGAATTTGACTGACCGTGTCAGCATGTTGTCTATTTTATCTCATTAGACCTAAATTTCACATAATAATAAATTATTTGAGCCACTATGAAAATGTTGCAACCATAAACAATTGTATAGTATAAAGACACATGACCTCAGGAAAGAATATGGGCTTTAATAAGCCCAAAGCACTAGTAGTGCAATTTCTTTCTACATGCAATATAAAAATTAACGATCCTATAGAAAAAAATAATGAAGCCCACCCTAATATATTTTGATATTTGACCTTTTTATAAAATGACACTAGTTTTGAAAGAAATGCTGTCTGCACAGTATTTGAACTTTTGACACAGAATCAGCATTACAAATATCAACTGGTATACTTCCCAAAGTCTGGGAAACTAGCAAACACAGAGTTGAGAGGAAGATTATTTCCTTGCCTCCAATGCAGAAATGCGCACATTTTGGAATGCGGCTTTGCGACAAAGTTCCAAAATGAAGAAGGACCAACACCATTGAGAAGCTTGCAAGCAAAATTGTAGACTCTAAAATTGAAAAATCAGCTCTCCAATCAACCAAACTCAGATAGCCTATAAAGATATCTCACACGTTCGACAAGACGCTTTTTCTTTTTTTTTTTTTTCTTTTTTTTTATTACTGTCGGAGTTGGTGGGTTGAGGCAAACATACAGATAGTGTCCACCAAACCCTTCTACACACAAACTTAAAGTATTACATCTAGATACCAATGTAATTGAAAAACTAGAAAAGTTTAGCCAGATCTCAACAGAAAGCATACAGCCAAGCAACACGTGTCAGAAAATGGAAACGGAATAAGACCAAGACCCAGAAAGGCGGAAATGACACTCAATACCTGACAGCAAACAGCCGTTGAGATTGGGCGAGCAGGGAACGCAAAATTAAGCTGGTGTTGGGGAAAATTTGTAGCAACACGGATTTGAAAGGAAACACCACAAACATAGACCATAAAAAACAAAACATGGACACCACAAAGACAACTCTAACATACCATCCAAAGCACACCACACACACGCGCAGCACAACACACAAAGCTCAAGTTTTTTTTGAAGATTTGAAGAGAGTCAAGGTAGGTCCCTAAATTCCAAAATTTGCATTACAGATTCAGCCAAGGTCAAGGGTCATTTTTTGAAATGCATATTAATTTTCCCTTTGCTTTAGCACTTTTGTATTCGCGTGTGTCCTTTTAAATTTTGACCAATTCAAGAAAGGCAGCAAAACTTGGGGTCATTCCTGGAAATTTACACCTGTGGGTAATGTAAAACTTCATGCACAGAAAAAGAAAGAAAGCAGCGATCTTGTTCTGAAGTGTCAAGACCGCCACAACATTTCCTCAAAATTAGAGAAAATAAAAGACTCCCCAGAAACATAATTTTAATTAAAAAACATAATTCATCCCACAATTGGAGACCTTTTCACATTCACAAATACTGAAATTGATTCTGGAAATTCTTACCAAAGTAACATTGGGAATCAGCCCTGCCAATTTTTATGAAGAAATTGGGTTAGTGCGAAATGGCTCTGTGAAAAAATTTTGACAATAAAGAACGTAATTGTGTTTCAATGGTTACATTTATCTTAGCACTATGAATAAACTAGCCAATCCAAGTCATCAGACAATCCAAAGTATCAACCCTGTGTTTTCAACATCACATTGGGCATGGTCCCTAAGAATGGATAACATGTGTTTGGGAACTTTAGCTTGTTCAATTAAAGAAGTCGTATCTTTTATCATCAAAATGTTAATCCTGATATTTTTGGTGATTCTGAAACCAATCAACACAAATGCCTTTTATCAAAAAAATTAATATTTTCTCCTGTCATTGATGGAATATTCAACTTTCAACTACAACTTTCAATGGTTTCAAACCAAATTATACACCAATGAACATATATCAGAAATCTTATTAATCCCCTTTTCATCCCAAATCGGTTAGAAACTAGAATTTCTTGATTTTCAGACAACATTTTTATTCCACCAAATTCCAAATTGGATCTTGAAGATCGGAAATCCGACCAACCTAAATTCTTCTTATCTTATCTCTTACAAATACCATAATTTAATAGTTATCAACAACTGACATTAGAAAGGGTATCCAAACACAATAAGGAGCAGCAGACCTCAGCAAGATTGTCCAATCTGGGTGGAAATTTTCCAAGAATAGAGCTCTAATTTTTTGCCAAAACACTATAATCTGGTCAAGCATGAGTTTAAAACCCAAATAAATTTTTTGTGCCAGAAAAAGTTGACTGATCAAACATCCTCACCCACCATGTTCCTCAATCAACATCCAATGTCCCTCTTGACTCTATCATTTCCCCCCCCCCATTCCAAATGATTATAAAAAAGGTGGTTCAATTTTTTTTGAAAAAAGTATTGGAATATTAATCAAACGAACATAAAAAAGATCAAGCAGCTGGTAACAGCAAAGATTTAATAACATTGTACTCTCCCGCAGGATAGACCAAATTCCTGTGTTTTCCAACAATTAAGAGTCTGCATCAATTTGTTCAGTATTAGTAATAAAATTCAGTTTTCATAAGGGAGTTAACATTGAGAGAAAAATTCATACCCAGAGTCTTAAAGAATTTGACCCCCATTTTTAAGACCTTTATCCTTAAAAGGAAGAAATTTAGATCCCTTTAACCTACCAATGTGAATAGCTTATTGACTTAGACAAATTAATTTGCAACCCGAAATCGAGTCAACTTATCAAGCAGTAAGTGAAAAGAGCTTGAAAGGACCCTAAACCCTGTAAAAACCATGTTGTATCAATCAGCCCATTAAGTTAAAAATCTTTTTTTCCACCATCCTCCACCCTAACATCCTTTAATGTCATCATTACAACGGAGTGAAATCGCAATATCTCGATCGCAAAGGAACAAAAGGGAGAAATAGGGCAAAGCCTTGAAAAATTCCCCGAGACATATCAATAGGAATTTCCTAAGAAAACCATTTATTATAACGTATCTTTTTCCTACCATTTATAAAAATTCTATCCACTGAATCAAATTATCCCCAAGGTTGAATCTCGAAAGAACTCAAATAGAAAAATCAGTTCACACTGTCAAATTCTTTTTCGATATCTAAACAGAACAATTGAACCCAGGAATTCATAACTAGCAGCATACTCAATTAGCAATCCTAATATTATGATATTAAACAGCCAATATTTCGACCTTTCATCAACCTTTTGATCTTCATGAATTAGATGTTAAGAGCTTGGTTTAGACGACTGGCATAGTTTTGGCAATATTTTGTAATCCGTAGTCAATAAGAAATAGGACGATAATTTTTTAACGTAATTAGGATCTCGAATCTTTTTATGAAGCAAAGTGCATGATCCCATTTCTCTGGAGGAGACCAAACCCCTGTTCAAAGGAATAATTAAGAGAGGCTAAAAATAAGTCGAGCATAATCTTGAAAAAATACAATGTATAATGCAGCTGGTAGGAGAGCCATCCAGCAGGCGACTTATATGCTCGCATGGATTTAAGATTCGACAATAGCTCTGCTTTCGAAAGGGCCTTTTCAAAGTGTTCTTTGAATTGCTCAGAAAGTTGAGGTTATTAAGCTGATCCAGAAAGAGCAGCAGCCCTCTCTGAATCAGCCGTAAAACCAGAAGAAATAAAGGTTACCATAAAAAGGCAGCAGTTTCCCTCAAAATTATATCCTGATCGTCTTGAGAGCTACCATCATCCATACAGACTACAATAATTTTCACAAGACCGCTTTTCTAAATTGCAAAAGTACCTGGCTCTTCTCACCATGTTCATCCTTTATCTATTACTTACAAGACCGAACCACGTGTTTCCTGACTTAAAATATCATTAATTTATTTCCACTGAGTGAAGTTGAATCGACCAGGTTCTCAGATTGGATTCGAGTCCTTTCCCATCGAATATCAGAGATTCTTTTTTCAATCACACTTTTCATTTTTGGGTCCAACTATCAGATTTAGCCTTAGTCCTTTCCTTTTTTCTTCCTGCTAGTATATTCTATGCAGAAAGCCAGTAAATAAAACATTTCAATATCCCAATGAGTATTATGATTGGCAAAGAATGACTATGGATTGTTTTAAACTCAGCACTTTTGGATTTGATAAATTAAGAAATTCAGCATCATGCCGTAAAAAGTGACATTAAGCGTCCAATAGCCTTTACCTCTCACAGGGATTATATTCTTGAAATTTTGGCCAGTGACCATAGAGTGGTGCAGAACTAATACCAGAAATATTAATATTGGAAGCATTCACATTATTGACCAAATTAGTGGATGCAAAATATAATAATCTAGATAAGGCAACCGGATGTTTTTGATGCCAAGTGTATTTCCTGAGGTCGGATGTTCTAATCCCATATATCACCCAAGTTGAAATTCATCCATAGTCGTCTCAAAATGTCCCTGGAATTATTATTGGAGATGACGTGCGAGAGAACCATTATGTCTAGAGGGCCTAAGGCGAAAGTGCAATCCCCTGCAACAATCAGCCGAGAGGAATCCGTATTATCCAAAACTGCAAGAGATCAAGAAAAAAATCAGGGTCATCAAAGTTATTGTTGATAACATCACTAAAATTAAATGGAAACCATAAAATAGCTCCAATATAATATATCTAACCTTTCAGGGTCCAAAATCCAAGCTTATTAATAAAAACAATGGAGGACTTGATTAGGATCCCAACCCCCCTGCTGTTTGATGCATTACTAGAAAGCCATATATGACCACCCCATTGAGTGACCACCACCATTTCTCATCCTTCACTGAAGAGTGGGTTTCCTGGAGAAAAATAATATCATCTTTGCGTTTATGAAGTATCAAAAATTTCTTCCGCTTAAAATTGTCTTGTAAACCCCTGCAATTGAAAGTGGTAATTGATAAAGCCATAAAAAACATCAAAAAATAAGAAATAAAACCACTATTCAAAGAGAAGTGCCACACCATGACAACATTACAACTCATTCACACACTAACCCACCAAACACACACACACGCAACAATACAAAAACACGAACAAACAGAACACAAACAAACAACACAACAAACCACCAAACAGCAGAAACCCACAAACTCATTTGGAAAAAAAGATTAGACAACCATAGTGCCAAAAAAGATGAAACCAGGCCCCTCAATCACAAAACGGACCCGCAAAAGGCATCCAACCAAAGACCGCCAAAGAGCACACATTTGTACTTTCGCATGTACGTTTGAAATTATTGTACAGAAAAAACAATTTTAAAACCTTGCATGAAAAAACTACAAAGTTCATGATGACTGTGTCTTTATAGTCAATGAAAACATCTCTCTACTCTCTAACCGCAGTCCAAGTGCAGCTTATAATCCTGATCAGTTCTATGCAAGAATCAGCCTACCGCAACTCTCAGCTGTATTCAATCCGAAGAGTTCTTAGAACCAACTTGTATGGTCCAATAAAATGTGGATTGCATTAGCGAAAAAATGAAAAAATTAAATATACTATTTCTCGGCATCGAATCTGTGACAACGCCTTTAAAATCCTGTGCGTTTGACTGTGAAGGCACAGCTGCACTTGATCTAGAAACAAGGCAACCTAGATACGCAAAACACCTAGCTAAATATCGCATTGGAACATGCAGCAATGGCCCAAATTCGTAATCTATATGTAGGCCTATCGTGAGAGGCCTCTTTAGATGCGTGCTATACAGTAGGTGCAATCTCAATGGCAAATGGCTCAGAGCGACTCTATCCCTGACTAGAGTCCAGACACTCATATATCTATATATAAAAAAAAAAAAAAAATCTCATGATCCGACCATAAAAGTCATTGCCTATATTGCAGAAGAACATGCACACACACCAGTCATGCAAGAGAGAAGACTATCGGCAAATGTTGCATAAATTTAACTGCAATGAAGTTCACACGATTCATCATCCATATGATACAAAACGGCGAAAAAAATCGCATAAAAAAGTATGAAAACGTTAGCGTCTGCAGACCTATATTTGCGAAGTGTCCATAAAATAATAATATTCAACCACAATATCTGAAGAAACGAATAAACTTGGTCCAGAGAGGTATATGAAAAATCTGAAGTCGTCTATTCGGCCTGTTACAAAAGATGACCTTAGCATCAAGAGAGATACCGTAGCTTCCACAATGCATTGCTTCCATTGGGTTTTTGTACAGGTTGCCTGTGGATCGTTATAGACTGAAGGCCTTAAATGCAAGTTTGTGATCAGTACTGTCACTTTAGCCATGTGTTCAATCACTAACGTACCCACCATCATTACCTGTACAAAAACCTCCATTGGAAGCAATGCATTGTGGGAAAGCTATGAAATTCTCTCTTATTAGCATCCCCTGTACTTGATGTTCTGGATAAAGAAGAAAGCTTCTTTCCATCTTTCCTGTAAGTTTTTTTTAAAAGTCTACCATCTTGTCTCTACGTTCGCAAGATAATCTTCTTGGAAAATCAGCTGACACTAACTATCACTTCTCTTACCTTGGTAAACTCCCCTTACACTTGGTAATACACTGTTTGCGCACTTGCTCCTTGTCCAAATAGGACATTAAGCCAAATGATCATACGCGGCTTCTGCGAAATATCCACACCTGGAGAATGGAATGAGTGGGTACGTTGACATCGCTGACTCTTGTTCACCACTTCTGGTTCAATCCAACAAATCTGTGAGAATTCTGTACGACATCTCTACTGTCTCCTCCCCCTCGTCCGGAGTCGGCACCCATACATGACAATGTTGTTTCTCCTTGTCTGTTTTCACAATGTCATCCAGTTTCTCTTCAAGCTTTTTCCATTGGGCTGACAATTTGTTTATTTCTTCCCTGTTATTCTTGCATTCCAACTCCACGGGCCCACTTTTTCTCATCTTGATCCTTCACCTACTCAAAAGCATATAGCCTCCATCCCCGTTCAAAGTTAGCAAATTATTTACGAACATGCTGGATCTTCATCATCATGTGAAAGAAATCAGCGTACGTGGTAACTTGAGCTTCCGAATTCCGACAACCTCCATGGCCATGGTTTGGTTTCGTTATTGATGACCTCTGACCCACTCGATGCTTTGAGTTTTCTTCGTAGCTGGTGAGGACGCGACCGATTTAGTTGGGTATCTTTCCTTGATCTTTTTTGTTTTGACTCATGATTCAACACCAAAAAACTCTTCCTTAGACAACCCACTCGTCGGGTCCAGAAGAGAAAATTAGACATTCAGTCGCTCAATTAGCAGCCCTTTTTGGTAGAGACAAATCAAAACGCAACTTGTCTCATCGCGAGTCAATAGCCGCCCTCCAAACCTTTTTTCTTGTAAAAGAAGAAACTAGTTTAGCTTTTCCTTTCTTTGAATTTTCTCGCCTATGTAACTGGGGTATGTAAGAGCTCACAACGCACAGTACACGAGGAGGAGGTAGTACAAGAGCCCTGTAAAGACTCAAAAGAGCAGAAAATTGTATCTTTCCCTGGTGCATCTGATGAGAAACCAACTATAAATTTTCGCAGAAACCGTGCAATCTGTAACAGATTTTGAACATCCTGCAGAACATGTTTTACTTTGTTCATATGTGTGTTCTGCACATCTACAGAACACAACCAGAACACCTAAGACACGTTCTTGCAGGTGTTCCAAAATCTGTTACAAGACACGTTCTGCAAGTGTTCTGTAAGTGTTCTCTTCCGAACACCTGTCCGAACACATGCCGAACACGTCCCGACGCGTCCGTGTTCTACAAAATTTGCACTGTATAGTTGACACATTTTGTTGCTGTAGAATCAATGGTGCAACAAAAGAGAGATTAGAAGAAAAAATGTACAAGCGTTTAAAAATCATCAAAGTTTGGAGCGTTTTGCCACCTAAAGAGTAGTTTGGTCCTACCACAAGTTCTTAGATCTAGAAAATGCATGACTGCAACACTTCATTAGGCAAGTTTGTTTTAAGCTAGACAAGCAAAGTTTTGTCCAATCCATCTTTTGCAGATCTATATGGTCTCTAGGAGTCCGTATAGGTCTAACCAATGCATGGTCACTGCAAATTGAAAAAGGAAAAGAAGACATCAAGAACAATATCACTGACAAAAATAAGAAAGAATTGGTCCAAGCATATTTAATTAATACGATTTTTATTGATTTATATATAATTTGAACATTATAAAACCATTACTTTTCTGAAAATATGCCCTGCCGGCGTTGGAGGCAAACGCGGCAAACTGCAGCATGATAAGTGGACCTTTTTGCAGATTGTCGTTTTTAAACCCCCCCCCCCCCGCGCTAACGGCCCTGGTCTAGAATAATATACTTTGTGATGTTTAGTTACCGAGATAAGGGTGAAAATATTGATGAAGGTCATTGGACTTTTGAGTGGTCATTGTACAGGGGGCAAAACTTTCAAAATGAGTCCTTGGGCAAAACCGGTGTTAAGTTGTTGGTAAAGATAGAGCAAGGAAATCTTCACACAAATCCACAAATAGTTGGCAATATCTTAGGGGATGTTTAGTTAGGTGGTAAATAAAAATAATTTAAAACCTAAAATTTTAAAATTTCATTGATTGTTTTGTATGGAAATAGGGGACTACTCATCTCTTTCCTAAAGAAATAAATAAACCAAAACGGAAGATAAGCCCATGATATACCTTCCCGTCCCAAGATATCAAGTTTTACGCATGCTCATGAGAAGAAATCGCTCGCTGCGAATAGAGTATATCATGGGCCCGTCTACATCACGGAAACTGTACATATCAGATTGCTCATGCTCATACTAACAAAATTTACACTAAGTTTATTTGATATTGAGATTAAATAAATTGGATTAGTGATTCTTTACAGAATTTAATCACTTGGTGGTTGAATGTATCGGGAAATATGGGTGGGGGGCACACGACGCTGGCTCGATTGGGCATTTCCAAACGGAATTTAATGGAGATTTTACGTCCATTTTCTCACGGCAGCAAGCATCTTAAACTCATGTAAAATCTTAGTCATATAATGATAATTTTGGAATAAATTATTTCCTTCAAAAGCCGTCGGGGTTAGTGAATTAAACCCCGCTTGCCAAAAAACAGTGTAATCAGTGGCGTTAGCTGTGGATGTGTGGCGAATGGGGCCACTGTTTCCCCCCCCCCCCCCGCGTAGCGTGAGCAAAAACGGGTGGGATCCAGGGCTTAGCCTTAGGGCCCATAATATGGTCCCGAGGCAAAGCTCCTTACCGAGGGTTCCAGGGGCGGACCCCCCGAAAGCTCTAGGGTTTAGCTTGTTTGTTGATGTCTGCATGAGTGTCTTCGGAGAGGGAGTTATCTCACTTTCTTGAAGCAGATGAACTATAATGCTCCTGGAGGAAGTCCACCGGAAGCTCGGGTTTTAGCATTTTTGAGTGTCTTCGGAGAGCTTTCAGTTATCTCTTATCATGAAGCAGGTGAACTGTACTGCCCCTGGAGTGTGGTCAAGGGGACGGAGCCCCCGGAAGCCTCGAGTTTTAGCATGTTTGAGTTTTTCGGAGACCTCTCATTATTTCATTATCATGAAGTTAAATGATCTAGACTCGAAGCCCCGGAAGATCTTGAGTTTTAGCAAAGTGCGGTACCGTAATAATAATAATAATAATAATAAACTTGGCGTTTATAATAGCGGCCATTTCATCAAGATCACAGCGGCTGTTGGCCTATATTATTATTACGCTGCCATCAGGAAATCGTCACAATCAATTCGTTTCACCTTGGTCGGCAGCTGGCCAAGCGCACAATCCTATCAGCACTTAGATTGTAATATTTCCAAAGGACCTTCAAAGGACTCTCACTATAGACCTACTGCCTGTGACAGTAGGAATTTTTATTTTTTCCAAACGTCATTCAGCGCCCCCCCCCCCCCCGAGGTGGCGCCCGGGGCACGTTTCCCCTTCCCTCCCCCTCCCCGGCTACGCCTATGGGTGTAATTTCCAATAATGGTCAGTTAGATTTAAATACTCGTTGATCATATCACTGCTTCTGCTAACCGGACCCTTGGTTTTATTCAACGTAACTTATTTTCATGTCCTCAACACATCAAAGTGTCAGCTTACCAGACCCTAGTTCGACCCCTAGTCGAATACTCATCAACAGTATGGGACCCATATACCAAAGTCCTCACTGATAAAGTTGAAATGGTGCAGCGGAGAGCGGCACGCTTTTGCCTTAATGATTATAAGTCCAGATCAAAAGGCTGTGTTACAGACATGCTTAAAAAGCTAGACTGGGTTCCACTCTCAACCAGGAGACAAGTACGTCGCCTCACCGTTCTTCATAAAGCCATTCATGGTCACCTATCCCTACCAATAGGAAACCTCCTTCAGCCTCTTCAACGGTCCTCACGGCACTATAACTCCAAGGCTTTTACAACCATATCTGCATCAAAAGACTGTTACAAAAACTCCTTTTGCCCAGAACAATCAAAGACCGGAATACATTGCCGGAGAATATTGCAACCATATCAGACCCCATCTTATTTAAGCAAGCAATTGAGAACTACATGTATCGTAACAAGCAAGCAACTACACAGCAAGACTAAATTAAACATCTGCATGCGCACAACTTCCTGGCCGTTTGACTCCTTGTAGGAGTGTTGGACAGTATTTCATCAAGATCAAGATCAAGACCAGATAGAGCTTTAGTCAAGTCTTTGTCTGATATGCGTAAGAGCGCCCTCCTACCGTTAAGTTTTGAAATAGACTGGCGCGCCGGATGTTGATGCCAATTTGAATTCACTGTTGCTGTTAGGATGGCATGTCCTACCCCTGTTCGTGAAATAACAGTCTAGATGGCGCTGCTATGGGTGTAAGAAACTGCCCACTGCCGGAAACTGCAAGGCGGTGGCGGCCGAGAAATCCCAATTGTGACATCGACATTGGAAGCTAATGATGGAATTGGGGGGGGGGTCCTAGGGACCCGCAAACCACATTACGACTAACGATATACTTTTTCTGACTCATTTTTTTTGTAATTGTGTTACTTTTGGATACGCATCTTTTCATGAAATAATATTAAAATCCATCGCCCCGTTAATTAGATAATTAGGTTGGGTCCCTAGGAACCCCCTTGTCCATGAACGGGAGTGTCAGTAAAAGATATTAATTTAACCAAGTAATTAAGAATATTTTTCTTTAAATTCAGTTAAAGACACTATCAGTGATCCCCCCAAAATAGTCAAAATATTTGAAATTTGCAGGAATTGCTTTAAAGTGATGGATAAGCATCAGAGGGTGTTTTGAATCAATCCCACAATGCATTGCAATGTGCCTATACTGTACTGTACAAAACTTATGTCAGTACTTGGGGATAAAAAGTGTTCCAAAAGTTTAAGAACTACAGGACATGTCATAATCATGCTAAAAATTCCCTAAGTACTAATGCTTTGTGGGCGAAAATGAGCATAGAAGTCAGGATTTTATGTGTTAAGAATAGGATTTTTGTGGGATCACATGACCCTGTTGAGGCAAAATTTCCCAAAACTGGTGCATTGTGGGATTGACTCAATACACCCTCTGGATAAGCATGTAGAAATCCCATAAGTTACTTTTTTCCAACTGAAAAATTGACATAAGAGGAAGAAAACGGCAGAGTTCAAAGATGCAAATCTCCATTCAATTACATGCTGTAGTAAGTGTCCGTACGGACAGTAATTGCTAAAATGTCCGATTTTGTCTTTATTAGGTTGCTATCAGTCTTATATACCTGTACATGTTACAGTCGTGCAAAAATCTGATTTTTGATGATTTTCTCGATTTCCTGATTTAGCAAATCACTGATAGTGCCTTTAAAGGTTGACTCAGAGATTTCGGAATATAATTTTATATGTTGATAGCAGTCGCTTTGATTTTGCCATGTCTCCATCACACCACTTTACAAACCAATGGGAAAGTTACACGACAGCATGCCGAAGTGATCAAGTGAATCCCTACCAAAATATTTCATATTAAACAAGGCGGTGCTCGAACCACAGTGGTCGCCTGTTGCGAGATCACTTGCTTTAAGATGAAGTTTGCAAATGATGATTAGAAAGAGAACAAATGCACGGGGGAAGTTTACAACGGCACATGGGGTGACAAAGGTCACATGAGGTCACTCCCCCTGACGCACCCTCCCTGACACCTCCCCCTTCCCTGACACCCCACCCTGTCGCATCCCACCCTGACCCTACCCATGCACACCGATTGTGAATGGGCCAAGGGGACATGGGTCACCAAGTCAAACGAGGTCACCAAGGTCACACTAGGTCATTCAAGGCACATGAGGTCACCAAGGTCACATGGGGTCACAAAGGTCACATATGGTAACCAAGGGCACATGGGGTCACAAAGGTCACATGAATGTCACCAAGGTCACAAGAAGTCACCAAGGTCACACAAAGACACACCAAGTCCACAAGGCACATTGAGGTCCACCCCGCCATCCGACACACCCAAACTTCCCCGAACCACCCTACCCCAACGCACACCACCCCGACCCCACCCAGGGCACCACATCCCCACACCCCACCTGCCCCATCCCCTAAACCCAGCCCTTCCCCTCCCTACACACCCCACCTGCCCCCCTCCCAACACCTCACCCTGCCCTCTCCCCAAAAACCCCACCCTTCCCCTCCAGATGATTCACACACAGATGTATGGTATAGGAGGTTTTCATGTAGCACAGGAATTTCACATATCCAATCCCTGATGTACATTTTAGCGATTCAGCAATTACGCATATTTAATTAATTAGCTCATTTGCATCCCCAAGCAGCATGGTATCAGGAACTTTCAAAGAAGAGCACACCATAATGGTTTTCATGCAGTGAAGCGAAAGGAATTTCAAATGAGTTTCAAAAATTATAGCGATACGCTGGATGTTCTGCATATTAATAGCTCATTTGCATATAAGTAATTTGTCCGAAAGATGCCCAACATCTAATAAGGACGAGAACTCTTTAACCCACTTCCTTATACCAAGTACATCATTATACGCCTTACGTAACTCCAGATAACTTGCACACAATCCTGAAGGGGGAAAAGGGTATTTCATTTTGACCGCCAAATATAAGAATTAATATTCATGAATATGCAAATAATGCAGTCAAAAGCCACACATTACTATTATGGCACCTCACTCTATCACCCTACCAAAGTGGAAGTAAATGGATTAGGGATTAGCCAGCAGAGCATTTCAAAAAAGGTTTAACTGAAATGCTGAAAAATATGCAAATAAGCTAATTAAAATTCATGATATGCAAATAACGCAGCCAAAACCTACACAAAATATTGCGGCACTCGCTCTATCCTCCTTCAAGTTTGGAAAGTACATCGGGTGATAGCGTTTAGCCGGAGAGACATTCCCCACATTTTTCAAAAGGTTAACCGAGTCATACGGACGGACACACAGAAAGTTGGACTAGTATGTGCCTCATGAACATTCGTTCAGGCGACACAAAAATGAAATCATTTTGTGTTCAGTGGAGGAGATTGGACCTTTTAGAATACATATAACAACTTTTTCGTGCACATACAATTTGGTAGCCAAACGAGCCGCCGCGTTAATTTGTGTGTTCCTGTTGTCCGAATTTGAAAATGATTTGGCCCAATTTTAAGGTTTCTTTGAGGAATTCTAATTTATGCTTAGTTGTTATCGTATTATGACAGTTGGCATGTGTCATATAATTTTGTACAAAAATCCTTCGAAAGTGGTTTCCATATATAGGGGGTTCCATGTGAACCCCCTTGTCCACCAAAGAAGTAGGACGGACCTTGTCCACATATAGGATGGATAAGACAAGACTGTTGGTCAGGAGAGTACTCCATGGGCACCAACACCCATGATCAAAGCACCTAAATCGCTTTGTGTGGAAGCACTTTTAATGATATTAAAGCTATTAATATTTATAACCTGTCCAAATAGTATACGCTCATTAATCATGGATTAATGAATTTTCTGCTGGTGTAGATATCCAGGCCGACCATCCATATGCATGGGGGGGGGGGGAGGGGGCGGGGGCGGGGGCATGATATGCTCGAGTTGGAGTATTGGTGATTTCCAAATGTTAATTGGGGAAATGTAAAATGCATTTACTATGGCAATCTAGTAATATCATGATCAAAGTAGGAAAAAAAATATAGACTTCAAAATACGTGGGGTTAGTGGATTAACCCGCCCAACTGCACAAACTAGTGTAATTTCCAATAACAGTCATTTAGATTTAAATATTCGTGACCAGGCCTGTCTTAAGTCAAGTCTGTGTGAACCGTTAGCTAGGCGTAAGAGCGCCCCCTCTACCGTTAAGTCTTTTACAACAGACTAGCACCCGGAAAGTAGTGAGCATTTTTAAATTCGATGTTGCTGTTAGGTTGGCCATGTCATACCCCCCCTGATCGGCATGAGGATCACGTAGCTAGTCTCGGCCCAGTAATTGGTGGGTATCATGCAGAAGTATATTGTGATACTAACCACAGGTCTGGTGAATTTTGTTTCAGGTTGATTGCCGATAGCTTATGGAGTGCTCCAATTGCCTGATCCTTAACAGCATGCAGTTCATTCATCAAGGTTCAAGACGGGGGCCTGGCCAAAGTAAACTTACTAAAATGCAATATACAGCATAAACAACCTTTGAAAGAATTTCTTGCAATGTTTTAGGCAGTTTCAGTACAACAAGACCATCACTTCAACAACACTAGGAAGTTTGAATATGCGCTTTTCGGTCGGTCAGTTGTTTGTCTCATGATCTTAAGAAAATTTCAACCATCAGAACGAGCTGATAGCAGTAGTGGAGGTATTAGCAGAACATGCACGTTGGACTGAGAACGAGACTAACATTGGCATTGCGATGCCTGACTTCTTTTTTAAGGGGGGCAGAAAAGCCCAAAAAGGGGCAAAGTGATTTTTTTTTGGGGGGGGGAGAGTTAAAAAAAATTTTTTTAAGGGGAAAAACATCAAACAATTTTAAGGATTTTTAACAATTAAAATGGGGTGATTTTTTGCCTAAAAATCATGATTGTTGCCAAAAAAATCTGTATTTTTCTCTGGCTGGGAACAAATGGGGGAAGGAAAAATGGAGATGGGGAATCCCCCATGCACCGCCCTGTCCACAACACGGGAGCCAAAAAACGGATGAGTGGATAGTCCCAACTGAATTATACAATTTCACAACACCTTTAATAAACACACAAGACAGCAACAAATTTCTTTTTCAGAACCACATCTATTTTCCATAATAACGGATGACGGACAGTCTAAAATGGAAGAGAAAAAAATAAATGCATCTTTACAAAACATTCTCCTTAATCCCCACAAAAATTGTGAATAAAATTCTTTGACTTTATAGCCATTAACACGACAAGACCATGAAGTGGCCCATAAAATATTCTGAGCTTAACAAAAGTTAAAAGGTTGCCATTGTCCATGATAAGTTTTCTTGGTTTAAATACATTTTTGGTTTACAGTACTGGTTTTTCTTACCTTTGTTAAACACAAAGGGCACTTAGGCTTAATTGAATGAACCACACACATCAATGTTTGGTCACTTCTTGTATCTATTTTTTTAATGTAATCTGACACTTATCTTAAAAGATTCTACAACAAACGAATTCATTTCAGTTTTAACAGGTAAAGGTGTAAACGTTTACAAAGTGGAGGATGGAGACAGGAAGTGGTTGCTTGTAGGTAGAAACCTATAAAATCCATCCTCAAGTGTAATAAAACAAATTGTTTTAGCCTAACCAAAACAATTTAAAAACACAAAAATTATTTTAATGAACAAAAAATATTTACCCCAATTACTTTAAATGTTTAATATGGTTCAGGCTAAAAGCCAGGGGGATAATTGGTGATATATGTGGGTATACATGTATGCAGCATTTTTTTTAAAGAATTGTGTATATGGCATTGAACATGTTGAAAGTAGGGTATACTAAAAGAAATTTTAAAAACTTGATTCAAAAAACCCAAAAATTTTGCTCCTTTGCCCAAGTTAGGACTGGTTATTCAAACCCATAAGTAAAATGATTACTTTGGATGTCAGTGTGGAAAATGCTAATATAATCAAGAAATCCTTCTTGTAATTACATCAATTACTGGGTCTAAATTTCAATTTGAAGTCAAAAAATGTACGAATTTATTTAGTAGAAAATGGTTTGTTTCCTTTGTTTCACCTTTCTATTCATGAATTCTCTTAACACATGTGTCGGGGTGATAAAAAAAAAAATTGGGGAAATAAGGTTTTGTCTGTCAGAAATGCCCTTCATTTTCCGCATTTTTTTTCCCGACTAATAGGTGAAACCCTCCTATGAGTAGCTTACCTGTGCTATACTGTTATGAATTAAAAATCCATCTTTTACAATTAAAAACCAATTTTAATTATTTATTACGATTTAGAACAAGAAGCACTCAGATATATACCCAGCAATGATAAACAACTCTACTATGCGTCTCTCTCAAAAATGGTCAGGAGGATAAATTGACACAATCACAGGTTTTCACCTTACTCTTATCCAGAGCGAATGTGAAAGGCATCTCCGTACACAGGACTGATGGCTTAATGTCCCCCCCAAAGGACAGGATATTTTCATGGTTTTGTTTGCCCTAAGAACCACAGGGAGAGCAAAATTCAAGTTTTAATTAAGCAGGATTCTACTTCAATAGTTCTCATACTAAGGTATATCCAGCTACCAGCATTTAGTCCTAACAGGGTTTGAACCTAGAACCTTAGCCATCAAAGGGTACTTGTCTGATATGCTATTCCAAATTCTTCATTGCAATTGCTTTAATTCTTATACCCTACATGAGATAGTCATTAATATTCATTTTACGCAAACTAAGTGCTGCTTCCGTATGATTCTTATGGTTGTTCAAAATGGTACTTTTTTCCAGGAAGACACCTTGATTAATACCACTATTAATTAGGTTACCAAAGAAAGAACTCTTCATGTACATGTCAAAACCTACCACTATAAGCTTCATACACGTTACACTATACAAGTCCCATATAGTCTCAACTCCCATGGCACACAGTTTCAGGAGCTTCCATTACCGTTTTGTATTAGAAAAAAATACCCGGTGTGACTTTGGGGTATGATTATAATACCCAGAATACACATGACATTTCTTGTTTATTACTATTATGTACACCACACTGAACTCATTTTTTATCATGAACTGATTGTGCTTCTGGGTATCATAAATCATACCCAAACCCTAGAGGGTGTATTTTCTAAATACAGAGGTAAATCATGGAATTTACTGACTTTGTCCATGAAACTTGAGACTATTGCTCTCATAGTGATATTAGTACAATAGGCTCATCCCCAAGTTCAGTGAAGTGGTACATATATCTGTAAATTAACAAGAACAGTATCAGTGTAATTCTGGGTATAGAATCATACCCAAAGGTCACAGGTTTGTTTTTTCTAATAACAACTTAATGGAAGCTCCTGAACTGTGCCATGGATTGAGACTATATTGATTCATAGAGTGTACAAATATTATGCCAAGTAATGTTGGGACTATTCTAAAATCTTATCACGATTCACCTGTTAACATCTCTATATTTAAAAGACGAAAAAATACTATCACAGGTTGAAATGTTAACATACAATTTAATACTAAGAGTTTGCTTTCAAACAGCAACATAAGGCACCCAATTTTTTTAACCCTAGGGTATAATAACTAGAAATGTGCATTGATTTTCCCAGCAATTAAAACACCAACAATCTTGGAAACTTTCAGCATGTGTACAGCATTCTTGTCTCTTGATTTGAATAAATGGTGGACCATTTACACCTTTATATTACACCATGGTCCAACAAATTCATGCATATACCATAATTTAGTCTCCAGTCAGACCCACTCTATTCTTGGAGTATTTTTCAGTGGATTGGTAAGTTTCATGATGTTGCTTTATATTTAAAATCCCCCAGTCAAAAGCCATTTGAATAAAAATGGTGTCCATGTCCACCTAAATATTATGCCACATGGTTCCAACCATTCCATGCTAGTCATAAGTTAGTCTCCTAGCCAGACCCACTCTATTTTTGGAGTATTTGTTTAATCTTAAAATTTAAAAAAAAAAAACTTGAATTTAAAATTTAACTACCCACCTGGTCATATCCAATCTAACACATTCTTAACATAGAGCAATTGCAACAATATTTTCCACACATACACATGGTTATCCAATATTTAATAGTATATTTTGCATCCAACAAAATTTCTTCAACAGGTCATGAATATTTAACATTACATAAATACATTTAACCAATCATAAGTAGGTTTGAAATTCAACAATTATATAACATTAAGCCAATCAATAGCAAAGCAACTTTGGTAATCCTAATGCATGATGATTCAATCTCAATATTTCTATATTTCAATAAGGGCTTTTTCTTTTGTTTTGAAAATTATTTCTTGTCATGGAATGACTGCTGCTCAAAGTGCTCATAAATTGAGAACAGTTTGACCCATTGACCTTTCAAACCTTACATTTATTCATACAGATGTAAGCTTACACTCCACAATTGTGGATATATTTTACTACCTTGTTCAATTGGCAAGATTGTAAAAGAGTTGACTTAATGTAAGATAAGGTCAAAAGGTCATACGTTGTGATAAGCATCAATTTTGCATCCTTAATTTTTTCACTTATCTATCAAATGACTGGACTATGAAAAGACATTTTGGTTTGTTCCATAGTTAGAACTACATATTAGGTAGTCATTTTTCAAATGATAAAACATCTATCATTACTCACCACACATTGTCCTGAAAAAATAAAATTCAACAACCATTTTCTATATCTAGACACACATTACCTGATCAACTCCACTAGCATCAGTCACCAAGGCAAAGTTGGTTACCACATACACATATATTCTATAAATTTTACTGTCTTAACAGTTGGGTATGATTTAGTAATATCACAAACTAAATCGAAACTTATCCGCAGATAACATTTGATATACACTTTGTCTCGTCTGAAGTATGAAGTGACAACGTGCGCGTGACCCAGTGCTGCCTTTCAGTTGCGGTGCGCACATGCTTTGCCTACGGCACGCTGAACTGAGTTGGTACAATGTATACTCCTGTTTCGCTAATTCATACTTCGAGATGGACAGAGTATAGCTACCTTTAATAAGTATGAGGTGCCATCATTGCTGTTCAAAACCTGTATCCTTTTAAAGGCACCCCTATTAACCAGCTTTGCCCTTGAAACAAACTAGTTACTACAGTGCTTTTACCTTCCTCGAGTCAGTGACTTCAGTGTGAAATGCAATAGACGCAGCGTTAAATCGCAAGCGTTGAATCAAAACACTAGCGTACGCACGCGCACGTGTAAAGGCGGTGCGAAAATGTACACGCAAAACAGCTTTCTGAACGTGTTGACGTCGCTGACTGGAGGAAGGTAAATGGAGTATAGAGTGATTATTGATGGCAGTTTAGTTGGTTCTAGTAGTTTTTTTTGTTTTTGAATAAAAATATTATGGTACATACAATGCAGTACTGGTCCTTGTCTACTGACTTTCTCCAAATAGAGTATAAAATATAAAAGGGCAGTGTGAAAAAATAAAAACTTTCTCTCTCTCTTTTAAACCCAAACCATAGGTTGGTTACTAATAGCACACACTGAAATGTTATTTTTTGATTGTTGATGTTGAGTTGAGATCTTATCATCATGCATATTGTTGATTGAAACTGGCTACATTAAATTTGGCACACTTTTTGGTGTTAAAATGTTTAAAATTTCAACATGAATCAGTAAAATGCATTTTTATGTACAAGCTCTCTGAGTTTCAATAAATGCCTATAATGCCATCTATTTTGACTTCAGAAGTTGGTTACGATGCATAGTAAAACTTTCCACTGGCAAATAACCATGGTAACATATAAGACACAGGGGTGTGAGAGGCCATGGACAAAAAACGAGGAAAGGGGGGAGGAATAGGAAAAAAGGAGTAAAAATACTAAAAACAGGCTGAAAATCAAAGAAAAAGCTAAAATTTTGGCACTAACAAAATTTCAAAAATGAGGAAATCCTCTTAACCCCCTGAGGTCTACCGGCCGATTTGATTGGTTATACATTGGCTAGATACACTAAATAACCCAATCAGAAACATGGTAAGAAAACCGTAAATGTTTGTACAGGAATATGGCAGGTCTATTTTGATTGGTTACTCAACGGTTATATCCAAATATATCATGTAATGAGCCAATCAGAGATACTGTAAGAAAGATGGTAGACCTCAGGGGGTTAAACGAGAAACTTACACACCCCTGAAGACACTTGCATTTTGGTCTTTTGATGATGTAAAAGATCATCCAAAGTCTTTGGATGACATTTGTGCGAATGTTGAACAAACAAGACTGACATCTTTAAGGAAACTAAAAATGTTGTAACTTCTACTAAATCAGGTCCTTCGACTTCTCTTACACGTGAAACAAAAAATGTTTTCTATCTATAGTTGTTCCTGTATGTCTACAGTAAACCATATACTGATACAAAGGGTTTAATTTCTTAACATGAGTTATTTACAAGCCATGGCAAGACTGTTAAAATACCAACAATTAAAAGTGGATTTTGTTATACTAACATGTCCTGTTCTGTTTATAATCCCTAGGTATCCTTGAGAACAACTAATTCTCATGCTTTCACTTGGGGCTAAAGTATTGTACCTCAATGACATACATGATCCACTGCCTCAAGAAAATGTCACTTGAAGATGTGTGATAAACGTAGTGGATCTGATCATTTGTGATCAAGCCATCAGATCAGATGATGTAAGCCTTAGTTGTAAGTACTACCTCTGAATTTGTCAAACACGATGTGTTTATCCACCTCATATCTTTATCAGCAGCATTTTTCACCACCGGACTTAAATCTGTCGACTGAGGATTCTTAAGCATCAAAGTCGCATTTCTGTTCCTAATTTCTGTTTTTGATATTCATCTATAACTACTCACTAGTTGTGTGTATCCACAAGTTTGTACAAATCTTGAAGGCATGAGATATGCTATACTCTGTGTAATAATTGTTTGGACTGATTTGAACAATCTGCTGCATGTGTGCGTGAAGGTCGCACTGCTGTAGTCAGCGCATACACAGAACGATTAAAATAGACATGCGATACACCCGTGTACAGGTTGCACATGCCTTTACTGCGTACACTTAGTTCAAACAATTATTACAGAGACTATAGCAACATACAGCCTTCTACACAACTTACTAATGATAACAAAATATACATAGCAGGACAATAACCTCATCTCCAAATACATAGTTCATTTACCCTCACATAATGTGGACAAAATTGGCAATATGACTCACCCATTCTGGTTATCATAATTCCATTATAGTTGCAGGTTATTTGATAGCAAATAGCATAGTTGTTGCATATCAACTAACAACTTCTATTTTGGGCAATAATGACACTGAAGTATTAATGAAATATAGGCGGTCATGCGGCTTTAAAGCAATATTGGCACATTTTTTGAAGAGCGCCCCCAAATTTCAAAATTTGATATTTTGGCACAGTTACGTTGGTAATTGTCTAGGAAACAATACCTGCGAACGAGAATGCTATAAAATGCGTATTTATCATAAAATAAGCGATTTTGTAATTTGAATTGGGATCCCAGATTGGACTTAACGGCAGAGCAGGAAATGCTACGTTTATGTTCGTCCTTGATAAAATAGTGCCACCTCGATAAAATAACCTCTAACTTGACTTGCCGGAAACCATAAACAACTAATGGATGAGCGTAGACACTCACATGGGTGCTATTTCCCGCTATTTCCATTGGAAGTCTGTTCCAGCAGCCGTTGAATTATTATCGGGATCCCCCATAATAATTATTCTAATTACAAATTCCTTTTTTGTGACACATGACATTTTCAAGCTTAACCCATTCACAGATATAGTTTACTAGCCAGTTACCATGCACCCGTGTTAAAATCTCAATTTTTGAAAAATTGGGGGCGTCTTCTTCAAAAAATGTTCTAATCTTGCTTTAAACAATTAGGGCATGATGGGGGTCCCCAGTGCTGCAAATTGTTGCAAAAACTGTACTTTGACAGTTGGATCTGAGGTAGTTATGAGTCTAAAGATAGCACACTTTAATTTGTCAAATGCTGACTGTACATTTCTTTTCTACTATACGTTTCTGTCTGTAGGACATAGTTAGGTTCCATTGCTGAGTGAGTTGTATCCGGCCCCTCGTTCACGGGACAAACCGGATTTAAAACTTGGTATAACTAACTAACTTAACTACATGCCCTCCCAATAACCTCATCTCGTTGCAATAATCCACTACCAATGTCATAATATAGAATTTAAAGCTCACATCCAAGTTGGCATGCTACTCCCAAAATACTTTTAATTTAATGAGTCTCTAATCTTGTACACCCTCAGTGGGGTGTTTCCATAAGTGGACCCCTTTTCTGACATACTTTGCTGACACCCTATGAATTTGGAAACCTTAACGGACCTTAACAATCACACACACGTTTTGTCTTTATTCCGTTAAGGTTTCTGAATTCCTAGGGGTCAGAAATTATGTCAGAAAAGGTGTCACCTTATGGAAACCCCCCCCATGAATCACTCAACTTTCCACTAGCATGAAGAAAATAACAAGTTATGCTGCTAATAACAAAATAAGCTAAACTACAGGCAGTTTAGGCTTTTACTTTCACCACCATTCTTGTTTGAGGCTGTCAGATTCCTTTTTTCCAGCACGAGTATGTCATCAATTTAGGTCACACTCTGCATTATTGATAAATACGCTCACCTGATGGGGCAACTCGTTAGGAACAACTCTCTGTCAAATTCTTTTCATTTTCTGTTGTCCAGCAAAGTTCAGCCAATGCCATAACACACAGACATGCGGCTAGAGCAAATCTATTCTATCAACTGTCACAAATAGGTGCCAACAAGTACACAGAGTGTCATTATTTAGTGCATGAGCTATGTCAGAGGCTAACATTGCTAAACAGAAAATCAGTTGCATTGCATGGCTAAACAACAACATCCTCTTACATCTAATCGATTCTGGCCACCTTGTCAAAGTCAAATAGTGCTTATATGCCGATAGCCAGGCAGTATAGTGCCCAAGGACTTAACACAAGCTTGTCTATAACCCCTGACGGACAGAAGCATAGGCGTCTGTGAATGGCCAAGAAATCTAAAATTTACCTGGTGGAATTGTGGCTTACTTCTTCAGTTGGTAGAGGTCCCAAGGCTGAGCCTACAAAATGCCCAGCAGACACAACATAAAGCTTCTCTCACTCGGTTGACTGAGTCTAATGCAGCAATACCTATACAATTCTTATTAAAGGTTGGTCTGTGAGTCAGACCATGTATTTGGAAGAGACTACATAACTACATGATACCTAATAGAAATTCAACTTAATCAATATAATACAATGACGACACAGGTGTTGAAATACACATACAATTTTTGTTTCTTTAGTGTATCACTGATTACACTCTCATTTCATGAAACTGATAGCTCAATCCATTATGGTCTTCAGTGTTGTCTATCAAACCTCAAAATTCATTTCACAACTTCTCAGCATTTTTCAATCTTGTGCTAACGGTCACTCCATTGTAGGTACAACTCAGCCAGTTTATACCATTGTATCACTTTAAATTTTAAGTTTTATTCAAAAACTGTTCCTTATTAATCTCTCTGTGCAGAAATTGTTCAGTGGATCTACTGTGCCCCCGAGCGTGATTTCGTCAACAGGAACACACGAAGTGGTGTCGTCTCCCCCTGGTTTTAATGGCACATATGCTTCGCCATAGGCTCTGCTCCTTTCACAGATATTACGATGCGTCCGCATTGCCCACCTCCGAACAATTCTGACAGCAACTTTAGGGTCCTATCTGAGTCACTCCAAAATCATCTTATAGGTGTTACCCTCGTGTTGCAACTTTATACACTTCATAATAAATTTACACATTGAACTTCTATTCCATTGTTATATGTTTACCAGCCTTATAACAAAAGAAAACAAAACTTGTTATGGTAAATTTAAAACCATCAGTTCTTTTAATAAAAATCTTTGGTAACTTCGATCACTAACTTAAAGGAACAAATAATATATGATATCATACTACTATGATCCTAAATTTAAGATATAGGCATACTTTAAAACATTTGTATGTAGTCATGAAAGGTTTTGGCCAAAAAAATCACTGTCAACTTCCAATCACTCACTCACTTGATCATAATCAAATCTCTACAATGAGTGTGGTGCTTGTTTGGTCCTCATGTATAGCCTTTTAGCACATTTTAAGTCTATAAAGCACACCAGAATGTCTCACAAATATTCTTCCCCTCCGATTTTTTTCTACAAAGAGGTTGTCTTTGTTCATAGTTAGTAATACCAAATCAAAAAACCATGCCATTTATCACCCATTGCTTTTCCACTCAATATAACATTACAAAACATAATTTTTAAATCTGGCCCTGTCGTAAACATGTGATGCATGAGGCTATGCTGGAGGGGGCTTTCATCCAATCCCCAATGCATTGGTTGTCCTTATATCAGTGTTCAAACTAAAGAGAAGATTTCAGTAGCTTGCTTCCCAAATGCAATTGCTCATGGAGGGTTTTTGTACAGGTACTGATGTGAATCGTTAGTGATGAACATGCTCATTGACATTACTGTATCAAACTTGAATTTTAAGAGTGTTTCATCTCTAACGATTCACATAACAACCGTACAAAAACTGCCAATGGAAGCAATGCATTGTGGGAAGCTTACTGATATTTTCTCTTGTTTCAAAATACCGATTAGCCCTCCGTTTTCACAAAATAGTCCCAGTGCCGAAATTTTATACCTGTGGGCAAACTGTACTATGAGGGTTACTTTTTGGGGCCCAAAAAAGAATTTGTGCTCAAATAGACCTGTGGCCCAAAAATATTTTTGTCCCTTGCCTTATATACCGTATTGAATACAGAATTGCAGTTACTAAATTGTTTGAGAAGTAAATGAACCATAAGAACTCTGCAACCGCCTTATCATAGCCTTATCATAATTTTTTTTCCACTCCTATGCTCTGTGATTATCAGAGCCAGATCAAGGTCTTGCGATGTTGGTGTCACATGACTTGATTTGGCATTATTTCTACACCCAGTGCTTTGTGGGATTATGGATCATTGATTGAATCCTCTGGGATGCCCTCCTGCATACAATCAACTAAAATTATTAGGGCTACAAACCAGAGGGTGTTTTTTAATCAATCCCATTATGCATAGCAATGTGCCTATACCACACTGTACTAAATGCTGCCATACTTAGGGATAAAAAGTGTCTAAAAGCTAAGAACCACACGACATCTCATATCATGCTAAAATTCCCTAAGTTCTAACGCTTTGTGGGCGTAATGAGCTAGAAGTCAGGATTTTTATGTGTTAAGACAGGAAATTTTGTGGGTTCACATGACCCTGTTGAGGTGAAATTCCAAAACTGGTGCATTGTGTTATTGACTCAATACATCCTCTGGGCACAAACCAGTGATCATGAATCCAGTAATGTAGCCTAATTTTGTTGATGGTTGAAATCCTCTCCTGGAGTCCGTTCCCCAAACTCGTGTGTTAACCTACATAAAAGACCTTTTCATACCATTTAACACAGTGGTTTGGACAAATTGGTCCACTCCAGGCACGACATAGTAGATTTACGACTGAGTGTCCAAAACACCCATCTCTCCTTTCCAAATACAGCAATATATGCACACAAATACGTAGATACAATCAAATACATGGCTAGAATTGAAAGATGTGTCACGTCGGTGGCACTTTAAATTCGTGATGAGACAAGACAAGATGAGCAGTCATCTTAGTGAGTCACATGAAGTGGACCAAAATGACGTCAAATTTTTTTAATGTAAGGCTAAGTAAAAAAATAATGTTTCTCATCTGAAACTTTTTTTTAATTGGAGAGTTTGGAGGGCATTTATATTTGTTATTTTTTTGTTGGAGTTTTGTTATTTTTCTCAAGATGGGTCCCCCCTGTTTAAAAACGCTGCTGGGACAACACAGTATGACATTTATAACCCTGTTTCAAAAGTGAAGAGGACATTCCTTCAGAAAGAAATGTGATACCGGCGAGGTATTTTTCATTAGATTTAGTGCCAATGTAGATATATCATAGGCAAAGCTTTTTTAAAACTTGCAAGCTTTTTGTGGAATTTTGCAGAATTCTTGAAAATAAACAAAAATCGGGCGCATTCAAAAAATCAGAGCGGGTGGGGATGAGAAACACATAATTTTTTTAAAACTGGCAAACTGCAACCTTTTTTGTTGAATTTTGCAGCTTCTTGAAAAAACCAATAGGGCGGCATCAAAAATCAGAGTGAGTGGGGATGAGAAAACACAGTTGTTTTACTGGCCAAACTTAAGTAATCTGCATGTGTTACTCAGTACCTCTAATGAACCGTTAAATCTTAGATCTATTTGGTTGTTTCCCTTACAGAAAAAAACTAGAATTGTCACGGTTCTCGGCTTTCGGCGCTCGCTATATTCCAAGAACATAAGCTGTGGGCCGCCCCATGATAAAAAACTTAACAATTTTTGACACACCACTCCATACAAAACACATTTATACACACGCACAACGGATTGCTAAGTGGTCCGGCCAGCTATGCTGGCGGCACCACAAAAAGAGTCACACCATAAGAGTGAATTGTTGTTGGGCAAATGTGAAAAGATAACTACACCAACTGAGCACTCAATTTTCCCCACTTTTTCTTTCTTGTGGTTCAAAGTAAGTTTGCCAGTCATCTCACTCTGTTGATATATGGTAACAGCGCCTCTTGGTAGCCTGGCTGAGCTGCTGGGTATTGGTAATAGGCAGGAGATTCTGACCAGATCACCACCGAAGATAAAAGAGGAAGAGAACCAAATAAGGAAGAGAAACATTGAAAATGAATGCGTAAAAATGGAATCTTTGAAGGAAACTTTAACAATCTGAAAATTGTAAAATACATGTTGATAGTTTCAACTTACGTTCGTTTCAAAATTACATGAATCTTGTTAAGCATGGTTGCTAATGCTACCAGCTGCTTATTGGGACAAATTTAGATCACGAAAGGTTCTGCAAGTAACTTATGGACCAGATTTTGCGTGGTCTGTATAGGAATCTACTGTAATATTTTTGCCAGCCATGTGAAATTATAGGTCACATCAATTTTCTAGACCTATATCAGCCTACCCATAATTTCATAAGACCCCCTAAATACACAAATACACCCTAGGGCCTAAATACCACAAAAATAACACAGGACATTGGACTGCCAAACCTCTAAATACCACAGCATTTTTCCTTTTTTTTTCCGAATTACAAGGCGATGGTTTGTGCAACCCCAAATACCACAAAATACATGATGGTAGCCACAGCATGGTATTTTGTGGTATTTTGGGGTGATGAATTAGAAGAGCGGCCGAGCCTTGAAAAAGGCTCTAGTTTTCGAGTTACCCTCCCCACCGTTCAACAAAACACCACCACCTTTATTGGAAGGATAAATATTACGATTAAGAAATGATGGTTGTGGTTGAAAAATTTGGTGGCGGGATGATTTCTAGGCTGAAAAAATGAAAGTGGGCTTGCAAGTTAAGCGAAATTATTATTTTTAATTTGTTTTAAGGTAAAAATACTTACACATCTTATTTTTATAGTATCCTTTTTGTTATTGATAAGGTTTATACATTGCATCACGGGTTCAGGCAATACTCGTTGTGGTGACTGTGATAAAAAGGATGCTTTTTTAGGAAAAAAGGTGATTTTGGGGCTAAAATTCTAGACCCTTTAATATATTGTATAAAACAGAAATCTATAATATAAATGTCAGGATTGATAGTTTACATGATTATTAAAATTTAGTTTGCTAAGAAATTAATAAATCTGATCTCTTAAGTTTTTAGCTCAAAAACGTGATTTTTGGAACCAAAAACACACCCCTGCCACCAAAGTTTTTGACCACAACCATCATTTTTTTGAATTATTTAATTACATCTTCGAATAGAAGTCGGTTGTTTTTGCGTTTGGTTGTACCGAGGTGAGGGGTTGTCGACAATTTGCAGTCCAAAACCGCTCCACTAAATGGTGAATGGAAGAGGGTCCCATACCACCTTCATCGTTGGGATATGTTGCTGGGAATGCTGGGCGTCCTTACCAAATAACACAAGATACACACCACCCGCTCCGTATAGCGGGATATTTTCGCAGGGTTTATTTTTCGCGGGTTAATTTTTATGATTTTAAAAGTTTTAGACATTTCCGTGGGTTTTTAATTGGCACATTCAAGTTAAAACATATTAGTCAATATAAAAATAACATTTTAGTGGGATTTAAAATTCGCGGTTAGCTGCCATGATGTGAAAATTTAAACCCCCCGAGAAAATTCCCATTATACATGTACAGTAGTGCCAAAAGTAAAAAAAATGTCGACCACAGAATGGGTTGCATATGAATGATATGGTGAATCATGGAGTGATGAAAAAAGCCTTGAAGTGACAGGAGGAGAGTTTTTTGGAGGAAGATTACCAATTTCTCTCAAATTGCAATAGATCGGTTGTAGACAAACTACCGAGAACGTTTCGAAGATTTATGGGACAAACAAGGACAAAAGAAAAACCGAAATTTGTTTTTTGAAATTGCCTGCATCGTAATGGGAAATGTCCTCATGGTCTCTTTAAAGGTCCAGGGACATGCTTTTAAAATACTATAACACACCAAAAAATGGTTTCATTCATAGTATGCATTGGTATCAATTGAAAATCTGCATGAAGCAGTTATTGAGAAACCGTATATTGATAAAAAATTGGGCATCATATCATGTGTTGGACAAAAATGAAATT
>JAMKCH010078244.1:0-16562 GCA_023653785.1 Ophioderma brevispina | reverse complement strand
TTCTAGAACCATTACCGTGACCGGCGCGTTCAGTTGTGACCCGACTTCAGAGGTGCAATGTTTTAGAATAAACTCTAGAGCTGTTATTAAAATAACACCCGGTAGCCTTCTCGAACCCGATGCGTAGTAGATAACGCACGGGAAACAATAGATTAACAACAAAAGACGCTAGCACGAGAAGTGTATAATTACATAAAAGCCTTAAATCTATATTCGTTTTGCGTTTTGTGCGACCGGGAATCTCCGTTTGGGTATATTTATGCATAAGCAGTTCTAGGTATATATATATAAGAACAAAAGACCAATTTAGCACCAAAAATCATTATAACTGATATGGGCTTTGAAAAAGCGCCACCACCAGTTTTGAAGTTATTCCTTGTGGTGTTTATGAAATTGAAAAACCAAACTTGGCCAACCTTCTGAAGTAATAGCAACCAGATGATGTGTGCCCCCTGACTATACTTAAACCACGGCGAAACAACCGGGCTACGCTTAGAGCGTGTTTAGTCACCAAAACTAAAAAAATACAAAACATTTTTGATACCACACATTAGAAATCCGCGAAAAAACCTACATACTAAGAAAAATGACCGAAGTCTAATGTTTTGGTTTCCATTTGGGATTGGCTCCAATATAGTTTGGATACCCTTTCCAATTTGACAGGGGTCCATAGCGTCCCTCCACACCCGAGGTGGTGCTCCAGTTTACTCGCCGTTAGCCTCGAAGTAGCAATCAGGTAGCACTGGATACCAGTGGCTGCATACTCACCGAGGCGTTATTGATTGACTTTTAGCCGGTTCATCCTAAATTTATCCGGCATCAAGTCCCTTGTTATACCCGTCAGAAAGGTTTTAGCTCCAATACCCGTTACTATTGTCGGCCACAAACCGTGCCCCGGGACGACCCGGTGCTTAAAGCTCGGCGCATACCGAGTATTTTTGCCCGCGTTAACCTTACTCGGTTTGAACTCTTTACCGAAACGTTTTTTTTTAACTCTTTCCGGAACCTTATCGTACTTGTCGCAAAACCATGGCCCCTATGACCCGGCTCAAAAGCTAGGCATACCGAAGTAAGGTTTCCACACCCCATTTATGCGGTTGACTCTCTCTACCGGAACCCATCGAATTTTGTCGCAAAAACCCAATGGACCAGATTGCCAGTAACCAAATGTTATTAGACAATTGATATTAGACCAAATGGATTTAGACCAAAGGATATAGAACCAATGTATATTAGAACCCAAATGGAATTAGACCATATGGTGTTTGTGGTTATTAAACCAAATGGATATTAACCAAAATGGTATTAGAACAAATGGGTATTATACCAAATGGCTATTACACCAAATGGGTATAAGACCAAAAGGGTATAGACCAAATGGATATTAATGACCAAATTTGGATATTAGACCAAACGGATATTAGATCAATTGTGTATTAGACCAAATGGATATTATGCAAAATGACATATTAGACCAGATGGTATTATATCATTGGCATTTGACCAAATTGGGTATGACGATATGAATATTAGACGATATGAGATTTAGACAATATGAACATGAAGACTACCTTGCTATTAACTCAATTGTTTATTATCTAAATGGTTTATTAGACTAATGGCATTAGAACAATTGGAGTTAGCCAAATGGCCATTAGACCAAGTGGGATTATACCAATGGCAAGTCACCGAAAGTGATGGGTCGAATGGGCACTGTTAAGCCGGCTGCTGTTTATATTGGGCTCCATTCGCCGACTTCTTCCCATTATGAAGAATATTGAAAAAAATCACCCTTCACGCTTTGGGGAAAGTTTCTAAGGTTTCTTTTAAGGCATTCACAAATCATGTATTTTAATAGTTCATGACCCATTAAAACCCCTTAACCCTCTCAACCAATTTTTTTTTTACTACTTACCAACCAAGGGGGGGGGGTTTTACCATACCCTGATTTTTTTGTAAAAAAGGGGGGGGGACAAACACCTGGTTACCTCGTCTTCCCAGGTGGGGGGGGTGGCAACCACCTCCCTTAGTGAACTTCGCTCCGGTGCGCTAAATGTCAAACTTTCGTAAAAGCTTCTAGTTAATCGTTCTCTCATCCTTTCCGTCATTTTAGCTGAAACATGTGAAGGTACCACCTCACCGGGTTAGGGTAGCGTTAAAAGTCGAAGGATAGTGTGGTGCTTACACCCCGGATATTTTAGGGTGCATTTTAAAATATTAGCACAATAGGCTCTAAAACTCCTAATTTATGTAAAATGCCCATTGCAATCATTTACAGCTGACAGACCGCATGAAATCCGATATTCCTACGTTTTTTTTAAGCGCAAATTTGATTTTCGCCTATTTCTGTGAAAAATGCCCATATTTGCCACTCGCGGAATTTATTACGTCAGATGTGACGCCATACTCGGTTGTTGGTACTTATTTGTTATCAATGGAAAGAGGAGGAACATAGCTATTCACTGGTATCAAAATCATAAGCAAGCGGTGCTTTAATAACGAATTCTCTCAGGTAACCACCTCTTGGTAAACCAATGTTACAAAAAATGCTTGGTACAAACATATCAGTTTTAACAATATGACTGTCATAGTACGTCCAAAAACGAGAGTTTGTTATTACTGCAACATAGATGTATCTGAAAAAATCTCCAAAAGCAAGGAGTTTTTGCCATTTAAATCACCAAATTGGTATTTTATTTGGCAATAATGGGTGCCAAAAGGTAAGCATACACATGTTATTCTCTAAAAAAAGGAAAAATTCAAATTTTGTCATTATTCGCCTTACATTGCATCTAAGGAACATAATTACCATTTTTGGCATTTTTACACATTAAACTTAGGAATTGGCAAACCATCCCCTACCTTCCGACTTTGACGTGACACCCGACCACCGAAGAAAAGTGTATTTACACTTTTTGTTCGCTAACCATAACATGACCGCAAAGGAGAACTTATAAAGAGGCAGAAAATGGAAGACAGGGGGAGATTACATAAAACCTTAAATCAATATTTAGTTTGCGTTTTGTGCGACCGGGAATCATCCTTTGGGGTAATATTTATGCATTAGCATTTCTAGTGTTATATATATATTACAAAAGACCAATTTAGCACCAAAAATCATTATACGTCAGATATGGCATTTGCAAAATCGAGCCACCACCAGTTGAAGTTATTCCTTGTGGTGTTATGTAAAGTGAAAAACCAAACTTGGCAAACCTAAGTAATAGCAACAGGATGACGTTTCCCCTGACCTATACCTTAAAACCACGCGAAACAACGGGCTACGATTATATCGTTTAGTCACCAAAACTAAAAAAATACAAAACATTTTGACCACACATTAGAAATCCGGAAAAAAACCTACATACTAAAAAAATGACCGAAAGTCTAATGTTTTGGTTTCCTTTGGATGGGCTCCAAGATAGGTGGATACCCTTTTCCAATTTTGACAGGGGTCCAGAGACTCCCTACACACCCGAGGTGGGGGCTCCAGTTTACTCGCAGGAGACTAGAGTATGAAACAGGTAGCACTGGATTACCAGGGGCATACTCACCGGGAGTTATGATTTTGACTTTTAGCCGGTTATCCAAATTTATCCGGCATCAAGGTCATTGTTATACCCGTCAGAAAAGGGTTTTACTCCAATACCCGGTACTATTTGTCGCAAAAAAAACAGTGCCCCGGGACGACCCGGGCTTAAAGCTCGGCGATACCGAGTATGGTGCCCGCGTTAACTTTACTCGGGTTGAACTCTCGTACCGAAACGGTTTTTTTAACTCTTTCCGGAACCTTATCGACTTGCGCCAAAACCAGGCGCGATGACCCTGGTCAAAGCTCGTCGATACCGAGTAAGGTTTGCCCACCCTTTATGAGGGTTTTGATCTCTCTCTTACCGGAGCCCTATCGAATTTGTCGCAAAAACCAACGGGACCCGATTGACAATTAGACCAAATGGATATTGACCAAATGGATATTAGACAAAAGGATATTAGACCAAATGGATATTAGACCAACTTGGCTATTGACCAAATGATATTAGACCAATGGATATTCGACAAATGGATATTAGGACCAACTGGGTATTAGACAATGGGTATTAGACCAAATGGGTATTAGGACCAAATGGGTATAAGACCAAATGGGTATAAGACCAAATGGATATTAGACAAAATGGATATTAGCCAGATGGTATTAGACAATTTGGGTATTAGACCAAATGGATATTAGACAAAGGAAATTTAGACCAGATGGGTATTAGATCAATTGGCATTGGGACCAAATGGGTTATAGACGATATGTAATATTAGACGATATGAGATTTAGACCAGATGAAATGAGACTACATGGCTATTAGACTAAATGGTTATTAGTCTAAATGGGTATTAGACAAATGGCAGAGACCAATTGCGGAGTTAGCCCAAATGGCATTAGGGACCAAGGGGAATTGAGACCAATGGCAAGTCACCGAAAGGGATGGGTCGAATGGAACGGTTAATCGGCCTGAGGTTAGTATGGGGCGCCATTCGCCGACTTCTTTCGCCATTATGAAGGAATATTGAAAAGAAAAATACCATTCAGCTTGGGAAAGTTTTAAGGTTTCTTTTAGGCTTCACAACTCAATGATTTTAAGAAGTTCATGACCCCTTAAAACCCCTTAACCCTCGTCCAACCAATTTTTTGTATACTTGACACAACAAGGGGAGGGGGGGGGGGTTACCAACCCTGATTTTTTGGTAAGGGACAAACACCTGCGTTTACCTCGTCGTACCAGGGGGGGGGGGTGGCACCACCTCCCTAGGACTTCCTTCCGGTGCGCTAAAATGTCCAAAACTTTCGTAAAAAGTTCAGGTAATCGTTTTCTCATCCTTTCGGTCATTTTAGCGAAAAAAATGTGAAGGTCCACCGTCACAGGGTTCGGGCATGCCGCTAACGGCGACGGATAGGGCGGTTGCTACCACCCAAGGATATTTTATGGTGCATTTGTAAAAATATTATGCAACAATATGGCTCTTAAAAACTCTATATTTATGTAAACTAGCCAATGCCATCAGTTACAGCTGAAAACCGCATGAAAATCCGATTATCCTACGTTTTTTTAGCGCAAAATTTGAGTTCGCCTAGTTTCTGTGAAAAAATGCCAATATGCCGACTCGCGGACTTATGACGTCAATGTGACGACATACTAGGTTGTTGGTACTTATTTGTTATCAATGGAAAGCGGAGGAACAATAGCTATTCACGTATCAAAATCATAAGCATCGGTGCTTTATAAAGAATTCTCTAGGTACCACCTCCTTGAAACCAGTACAAAAAAGGCTTGGTACAAACATATCAAGTTTAAACACATATGACGTCATAGTGACGTCAAAACGAGAGTTGTATGTACTGCAAAATAGATGAATCTGAAAAATCTCCAAAAGCAAGGAGTTTTGCCATTTAATCACCAAAATTGGTATATTTGGCAATGATGGGTGCCAAAAGTAAGCATACAAATGGTATTACTCTAAAAAATAATTTTGGAAAAATGCAAATTTTGTTCAGTATTCGTCTACATAGCATCATAAGAAACATAAGTACCATTTGCAGTTTTACACATTAAACTATAGGAAAGTGGCAACCATCACCCTAACCTTCAGACTTTGACGTGACACCCTGACCACCCTGGAGATGGTATTTACACTTTTTGTTCGCTAACCATAACATGACCGCAAAGGATGACCTTAAATGACATACAAGCCTTAAATCATATTTGTTTGCGTTTTGTGCGACCGGGAATCATCAGTTGGGGTATATTATGCATTAAGCATTCTAGTGTTATATATATATAATAACAAAAAGCCCAATTTTTAGCACCAAAAATCAGATATAACATGTATATGGGAATTTGAAAAAGCGCCACCACCAGTTGAAGTTTCCTTGTGGTGTATGAAGTGAAAAACCAAAACTGGCAACTTCTGAAGTAATATGCAAAAGGATGAACGTGTGCCCCCTGACTAGACCTTAAAAACCCCGCGAAACAAACCGGGTACGATTAGAGCCGGTTAGCACCAAAACTAAAAAAAATACAAAAACATTTTGACCACACATAGAAATCCGGAAAAAAACCTACATACTAAGAAAAATGACCGAAAGTCTATTTTGGTTTCCTTTGGATGGGCTCCAAGCATGTGTGGATACCCTTTCCAATTTTGACATGGGGTCCAGAGAGTCCTCCACACCGAGGTGGGGGCTCCAGTTTACTCGGCCGGAGACTCGAGTATGCAACAGGTAGCACTGGTCATTACCAGTGGAATACTCACCGAGGAGTTATGATTTGCCTTAGCCGGTTCATCCTAAATTTATCCGGCATCATGGTCCGGGTTATACCCGTCAGAAAAAAAGGGTTTTATCCACTACCCGGTTACTATTGTGCAAAAAAAAACCGTGCCCCGGGACGACCGGGCTTTAAAGTCGGCGATACCGAGTATGGTTTGCCCGCTTAACCTTTACTCGGGTTTGAACTCTCTACCGAAACGGTTTTTTTAACTCTTTCCGGAACCTTATCGTACTTGTCGCAAAACAATGGCCGCGATGACACGGGCTCAAAGATCAGGCGATACCGAGTAGGTTTGCCCCACCCTTTATGCGGGTTTGAACTCTCTCTTACCGGAACCCTATCGAATTTGTCGCAAAAAAAACCATGCCGGGATGACCGGCTCAAAAGCTCGGCGATACCGGTTATGGTTTTGCCCGCGTTTACTTTACTCGGGTTGAAATCCTCTTACCGGAACCCTATGACTGTCGCAAATCAAGGCCCGGTGTGGTTGTTTGTTTGCTCGTATCCACAAAGTCATTGGTATGGCTTTGTGGTGGTGTCAGGATTTATTCGCTAGTGTGCTGATCAGGGGCCGCGGGTAATCCATGATACGGACTCCTAACATGGCCCGTATTTGAGGCTGGGGCCGGATTGGGAACAGTAAGGGGTTTACACCTACTCTTATTCGACTACTGACTGCGATGTTACATGTACGTGGTGACTCTCTGTACACGGGACCGATGTCTTAACGTCCCCTCCGAGAGACGGGATGCTTTCATATCCATTTGCCCAATTCCAAGTGAACCATGCAGGAGAGTGGTATTCTGAATTTAAATCAATAGCTGGTATACAGATCAAATCCATCCAGAATTGATAGTACACGAATAAAACCCAGCAAGTGCCACGACCCACCGGGATTGAACCCGCGGAATCTTTTGATGGTAAAATTTGCGCCAGGGCAAGCACCCTAACCGCTAGGCCCGCTCTCCGGACTAGGATACACTGACGGAACGTGGTTGGAGATATGGTCCGCCGGGGCTCACAGTCCGGGAACAAAATGGTGAACAATAGGGCCAATCGATTCAGTTCACTCTTCACGCAAGATTAGTTAACGCTTTATTCCGTTGTCGTCTTATGGACCCCGGACTAGATACCTGCCGCCGACTATGATTCATTCACACCGGGGTGACGGGATCAAAAAGCTCGACGAGACCGAGTATGGTTTGACACGATAACCTTTAATCGGGTTGAACTCTCTCTTACCGGAAAACCCATTGTACTGTCGCAAAAACTCCAAGGGCCCGGGTGGTAGGAGAAATTGGTCATCGGGGCTCCAAGATCCGGGGAACGATTGTGAACATAGGGAAATCGATTCAGTTCACTCTTCACGCAAGTTAGTTTCATGGCTTTATTCCGCATTTGTCGTCTAGGGACGACGGACTAGGATAACTGCCGGACTATAATTACTTCACACGGGGTGAACCGGGCTCAAAAGCTCGGGGATACTGAGTATGGGTTGCGCCTTTAGAAGTTAGAACTCTCTCTTACCTACGAGGAACCCTTTCTCTGGGCTAAAATTCAACACATGATGCCTTGCAAAAAACAGTCATCGGCATGGTCCTGTGTATAGATGACGGGTTATACTTTATGCACTCAACAGCAATTGAGTTTGAGCAGTGCTCTACTCAAAACCAATAATATATGCGAAAACAGAGGTAGATGAGAACGTAAATGATGAAATTATGGTCATCTGAATGAATTTGAGAGTAGGAAAAAGCGCCGTGTATAGGAGCCCCGGGAAAGATGCATGTAAGAGGGCATGCGGAGGACATGCCGCTGGGTTTGGTGGTAGAACCCGGAGTTTAAAGGGTAACAAAACACGTGAAAAGATTGCTCTCGATGTGGTTATTTTCTAGGCATTCTAATAGTTGAAACTTTATGCTTTACTGCGTCAACATTTACCATGGTGGCTAACCAATTTTAGGCCATACTTATAAAAGTACGCATTACAGAAAACGGTCCACGGCCTAATAATAGGCCTCGTCCTAAAATTGTCTTCAGGTTTGCAAACAACCGCGAAAAAAGATGCCAAGATAAATGGACTTAAAACCCGTTTTGATATCAGTATTTGTGGCTAGTTGGACAAGAGTAGATCACCAGTTGTATCGTACTTATTAAGACCAAATACTTCCGCATAAGTTGTTAAGTTTTAAATGCCTGAGGAATAGCCGTAAATATGGTTGCTCTTTGCTGCAACTTCTGTTCGCGAACAGAGGGGATTTATTCGCAATAGACGAATAGGTTTTTCACCCTTTATGGTCCGGCTATTGGCTGCCGTGGCCCGCCTTAGTAAGTGCGTAACTATGCTTTAAACGGGTCGTAGTTATGGTTTGCTTGCCGTCTTCCTTAGCACGGCAAAATACAATCCTAACGGTCTTTGTTTGACTCGATTTAACCCTCAAATTTACAAAAAGCTAGGCAATTAACGTAGCCGGGCCATACACAGTTTAAAAAAAGGCTGCCCCATATTTTGCCGTACGGAAAAAACAACCCTAACTCTTATTTTTGGACTGGACTTAACCCTCAAATTTAAAATTACACAAGCTACGCATTTAACGTAGCGTAGGGCCACGGCAGCCCCCCCCCCTTTACCACAAATAGGTTTGTGTGAACTTCTTGACGCAAGATTTCTTATGTTACCTATAGGAACAGCTCCCTCCGATACGTGTTGTCCGATCTCGTCTGTCTCTGAAATCGTAACTCGGGCCTATAAACTATTCATTAGAAACTGTTAATTGGACCTAAACTATTCATTAGAAAGTATGTCTTTCAAAACTAAATACCCAAGGTTATAAGCATTCCCCACCCAAAACCACACCCATATGGCTTACGCGGCACTATGGGCGGCACCACCACCAGAACAAAAAAATTAAGATATGTTTTGGAAAACGGTTGGTTATAAATTATATAATGAACATTTACTAATTTCAATTGTTTCCATCATTTTTCATAAGAAAGTTTTCAGAAATTGAGCATTGCAAGCGTTCCGCGCTTCGAGCGGGGGGGCACCACCGCTGCGACCGCTTCATAATGAGATCTCCATGAAACAAAATGATTATTTCAAACAAAACTAAAACCATCATTATTAGTTCCAAAATCCCGCCACTGGGGATATGGGGTTCTGGGATACGCCCGGGGACCCGTACAAATTTGGAGAAACGATCGGTAAAAGGGGTCTCGTAACTCCAAAGTTTCCACGGGCCCGCAATTCGCTCGGCGGCCCTGATCTGCATCAACGTCAATTTTGTTGTTTTGTTTGTAGGACACAATATTGGTTTTATTCATAGCATAAAGTCCAGGTTTATATACGAAATCCGCCTGCAATCCATCCGTTCTGCTAACTGCGATGCTCCCTCCCACCTGGGACGGGACGGGCGTTTTTGGTCTATGGAACCTCTCCAGCTCCAGTAACACATGGCATTATGCGAGGGGAACGTGACAACTTGCTAAGTGAATAACCCTACTTGTAAATTACAGTTCCCCTGCATAGAAACCAAAGACAGGGCTTGCAAGCTGGAACACTCAGCTCCGAAGAGAAGCAAACCCCATTCAAGGCAGATAAACAAACACATGCACGGCCCAGCTTCGGTGAAAATTTAAATAGCGAAATTACTACCCTCAGAGAAATGAGTGTATAACTAAATTAGAAGTAGTGATACTTTTGTAGATATCTTGTATCTTATTTTTCTGAAAGGGGTAGGAAGCATAATGTATTTTTGTTTCTCATTATCCCTCGTTAACGAGCGTAAACCTAGGATAACACTAGTCTTGTCTATAGTAACAACCTCTTATCATAGATAAGAAGCACAAACCTAGGATAACAAAGACCATATCGGGGTTTACGTTCTCCTATAGGAACACAGGTAAAATAAGACGCGTAAACCCTATATATAAGTCACCTTATCCTGGGTTTACAGTGTTAACAAAGTATAAGCGGTAGTAAAACAAAGGCTATTATCCAAGTTTCTCTTTAACAAGTTTCTCTGATCCGAGTTTTTCTTATCCAAGGTTCTGTCACCATGGCAACGCCGTTACGTAATTAATGTGTCACCTCAAAAGAATGTGATGTGAAACATATTGATAAACGTTGTTCAGAGTTCTAATTCACACAAAGATCATTTAAGACACCTTATAAATATTCAAAAGTTGAAGCGTCGTTGATTTTGAAAATAATCGTCCAATATACCATCAAAGGCATATGAGATATCATGCATTGGGACTAATACATACGTTCTATTGGTTTCTGATTTGATAAGTTTTATTGAACTGCTCAACTTCATGTATTCATGTGCAATTCATACTAATGCATCTGAATTTATTGCATGTATGTGGCTAGGAATGGAAGTGACACAGTATACATATGACACAAGCAAAAAATGGATTTATTGCCACTAGTTCAGGGGCACATTGTTCTGCATTATATACAGGAGAAACATTCAAAACAGACGCTACCGTTATCATGATATGTATGACTCAAAAATTGTGTAGGCTTCAAGCGCCACTTTGGCCTTCATAACTATTGGTGTAGATATATTGCAAACACTTCCTGCATACCACATGCAATGCTTCAATGATGAGACATTCCACAAATTTTCATCATCTTAATCATCACCATCATCACACTCATCATCAATATTATCCGTTTCTATAATAAGCCAATTCACAATCTCAGATTCAAGGTGCATTGTGGGTAATATCCCAAAGATCTTTTGTTAGATAAACAAAACGAGGCTACTGTACCAATTTCAATGTGGTGACTTTGGCCGTTCCTAAATGTCTCTTACTTGGGTTTATGAACTATGCGGTTCAATTCCTTCCATGACAGTATTAAATACAGTTGAAACTGAAAGTAACAACATGAAAAAGTAAACCTGTTAAAAACCCGAGTTTAATTTTTGTGAATACGGCAAAGTCACCACATTGAAATTGTTACAGTAGCCTCGTTTTGTTTATCTACAAAAAAAGATAGTCGGATATTACCCACCAATGCATCTTGAAATTGAATCGTGAAAAAAAAAAAAACCCCCGGCGAGGGGATTTGTCGATATCATCGTCATCACTCATCATCATATCAATTCACAGTCATCACAAGTTCTCTAAAGGGAATTGTTGACTATGTTTATACAAGATATTATTCAACCCCAACACATTATGTTTTATGAATCATATAACTGAGGCCGGATTTCCTTTCCAATGTGACTGAAACATATGCATTTCCCTTCTTTTTATGAGAAATGGATGCCCACCAAAATAACTATTTTAGCACCCCTAAAAGGAGAAAAATGGTCTAACCCGTGACCCCAGGGCACCACCTGTTAGCCATACTCTTCCCCATTCCGTTTTGGCTCAATGCCCACACGGACGCATGCACATAATCATGTTGTGGGGGGGCCTGGAAGCGGGAAGTCAACATTGAAAGGAAATCAGGCTTCAGTTAGTGATTTCTAAAAACAATTGTGGTTTGAAAGAAATCATTACACTGAACTGATTTCATTTACACCAATGTTGACTGAAAATATGCTTAACCCCGTTGAATGAATTAGTACAATAAACACCAGACAGCAAACTCAGTCGGAGGTGCGAACATGATATTTCAGAGAGCAGCACATAGGATGCAGTCAAAGGTAGACCAAAAACGCCAGAGCCAAAAAACACATGCATCTAGATTATAAAAGTATAAGCCAATAACTCACCTAGATAGTGGAGTACACCAGGGGTGAGGTAATAGGACCTCAGACGTTATCATGATTGTTTAAAAGACCTGGCCAAGTTTTTTGGAGGAGAGCCAGAGCCGGAATCCCGCAGAGAAAACCCCAAGCCCAAGGAATAGGCGAGAGGAAGACTCCGGACAGAGACTGAGTGCGACGTAGGCACTGGACAAGGGCCCGAAGCACGCCGCGGCAAAGGCGGAGAACAAGGCCTCACAACCTTGCAAAAATGAGGTCGGGAGGGAACCAGAGAAGAGCAAGGCGGACCCGCGTAAAGACGCGGGGAAAGAAGCCTAACCCAAAAAACGGAGGAGCGGGCCCCCTAGAGAGGGGGTCCGAGCAGAGCACCAAAGAAGAACCCCGGGGAGAGCGGCCCGGGGGAGATAAAGGTTTAGAGCGAATGAATGAAGGCTAAAGGCCCCAGCCCGTGGAGGCTGAGAGAAAAAGTCCGACCTAACCGGAGGAAGGAGCTACAAGGAGAGGAAATCTCCAAGCTAAACCAGCCGGGAAAGGGACCCGAAGAGTAATAAAGGCGAGGGCTTTTTAGAGCGACGCCGCACCCAAGGCGATTGGGGGCTTCGCCCAAGAAAACTCGACGATAGTAGAAAATCAGACCCCAAGAGGGAACTAGGCTTTCGAGGTCAGAAACGGAAAGACGCCTTGCAGGAGGTCATGAACGAAACCAACCGTCACCGAAGGACGAACCGCACAACCTAGGCTGTGGTAGCCTGAGCTAGTTGACCGAAAATCCAGCAACGGATAATGATCGGAGACAGCCAACATAGCCTCAAAATAAGCGAAAAGTCCAACCTCAGACTGTCACAGTCAGGGAGATGGAGGGACGATCCAGGCCTCGACACGGAGGGAGACAGAACCAGAAACCGGGCAAACCCGAAAGAGCAGATCAAAAGTAGATTAATGATGATAAACTTAGACCTCCCCAGATCGGGCCAGAGTCAAATCTGGCCCGAAAGGTAGACAAAGTGGGTCAAAACATCGAGCAGTCGTTCTACCAGAGGGGGAAACAGAGGGTAGCTCTGCAGGAAAACGAGTCGAGCCCTTCGAGAGGCGCACAGAGAAGAGAGTCACTAACTGTAGGGGAAGACCCCGCGAGAAGTATAACCAGTGGGAGAGGCAAGCAGAGGAAGCGGGTGACAAAGCGTAGAACGGACAGAATGATCAAACCATGAGGAAACTTCTGGGCCGAAGAGCCCGGAATCGCAGTATCGAGGAGGCAACCAGAGCGCATAGCAGAATGGCTACGGGGCATAAGGAGGCCACGAGAAAGAGTCGCGGGCAGACATACGGTTCGGACACAATATCTCCGAGGAGAAGGAAAGTGAAGAGAGACACCGGAGAAGTGCTACCCGAACGGGCGAGATACCGATACGGATCACCAAAGCCTCGAGAAAAGGGGGAAGTAGAGTAGGAGTACGTAGTAACCAACCATGTCAAAACCAAAATCGAGACGTCATACATGGAAGAATGAACTGACAGCGGGGGTTTACGCCCCAGAGCGAGAAATTACCACCGGGAGGGAGAAGCTCCCAGTGTCCGACTTTAAAAGTTCAGGTCACAGACTTAGAGGGGATAAAAATCCACAGTCGGAAGTGGGCAGACCACCTGTCAAGGGGCTCCATGTCAGTTAAAGACGGAGCCAGGAGCAACCGAACGTGCCCCAGGACCCCGAGAGTCTAAGGGGGAAAAGCACAAGATCTAGTCGCAAGGCACGGCGGAAGACAAGACAAAGTCAACATGCCAAAGAACAACTTGAGGGAAAGCCCACCGGTGAAGGCGAGTTCGAGAACACACCCAACTAGGGGAATACCCCGTCGCGGGGCTTCCCACTAGGCAGCACAGTTGAGAAGAGGCTGTGGCAAGAAAATCCCGCAAGGGAAGAGATCAAACAACGGAAGCCGGAAAACCGCTGGAGGGGAGGGGGGGAAACCCCTAACAGAACCCCGAAGAATCGGGAGCACACCCTGCGTTAGGCCCGGAAGAGCCCCAACGCTAGGCCCGGGACGAGCCCCCCCAAGCTAGGCCGGAACAGGGCCCGACGCTAAGCCCGGACAACGAGCCCCAAAGAGGGGGCACCGTCCTCGAGCCCGACCCAAAACCTGTGGGGGGGGGGTCCAAGTCCCCCCGAGAGAGAGACAGCGGACCATTTGTGTCTTGTAATGTCAGCCGGGAGGAGCCAACGAATGTGCGGAGAACTGTCAAACGCCAGCCAGCCCCTAACTCCCGAACAAACGGGAGAGAAGAAGGGATCCACGGTCAAGACACCGACCCAACAGTCAGGGCGGCGTTGTCCGGCATAAACACAAAAGTCGAAAGACCTCAAGGGCTAGCCCAACGGGGCGAGGAGTAAGGCTGGGAAAGCACAGGTAAGGTTAGCAACAGAGCCAAACCACCAACGCGCTGGACAAACAGAGCCCAGAGGGAAAAACAAGGCAGAGCAGAGCCGCGCTAGCCTGCACCGGAGGAAAGCCCCTAGGGCTTATTAGACCAGGGCAGCCATCGGCGGCAGGGGGGGGGGCCACCCCGGGGTAGGGACGGGCGGAACGCCCGAGGGAGAAGAGAGAACGCCCTACTATACACCGCCATGAAGTAGCCGACAGCACAACACTTTAGGTGCTCCAAAAAGCAGCTGGGCCCCGCCTTGGAAGAACCTAGGACCGGAGCCCCGAACAACACCCCCTTCCTTAGCGAACCTAAACAGGAAACTGTTTCAATGGCGAACAATTGAAAACAGAAAGGCACGCAAAAGAACGAGCACCAAAACCAATATAAAATTCCAAACGTTCTTCGGTAAGGTGGTCTACAACCGATTCCAGTGAAATTTTTGAGAGTGACATTATATCCTAAAAAATCTCCTCCTGTCACTTTAACATGGCTGCATTCAAGGCTGTATGAAAATAGCACAAGGCCCACTGGTTTGTTTCAATGCATTTTGAGCATGAACAGATGTAACCTTTTCCAAAAATCAGACCACTTTATCACAGATAATATCATTGGATGAGCTTTTACAATGGGTATTCATACCTGACATAATTCAAACAGGCATTATTGGACCAAGTATGAGCTTTGACAGGTTGCTCAAACTTGCTGCGATGGTCTATTGTCAATACCCACCAAAATGTGAACATAGCAAAATTAGCCAAAGGGAGAAGGAAAAATTCCGATCTAAGAAAGACTAAAAGAAGAGCATCTATGGAGACTCTGAGACAGCCAACACGTGGCTGATCTTTGCCAAGAACATGACGGTTCTAGCAGATGCATTATGGAACCCGAAATTGCCCACACATGTTGTAGTCGACATTCTTCTCTTAGATCAATCATTAGTCAGGCATTATGTTAATTCATACTTATTAATCAAGGAAGCTCCAAGTCTACAATCAAGGTGTGGACCAAGTATTGTACTACTTGCATGAATGCAGCACTAAATCTAGCCATGCCAATTGACTATATTAGGAAACAACCATCCAGGTGCCCAGGCTGGTTCTGCATGCTAAAACCATTCCCAACGCTTAGAGAGAAATATATTTCCACATTCTTCCAACACTTTGAGGTATGACTTTGAGCATAGAACGTATTCCAATTCCACATGAACATGTTTAAGCATTGTGATTAATCACTTATCATTGTCCTCCTTTGTCACTCTATTTTTCTCAACAAGGTAGGAGCTTGTGATACTTATGCAGAAGAAAAGCACCACAACAGATGTTTATATAGGTGTTAGGTGTTGTACTTTATTACCTAAGGTCTAATTCACACTAAATTCTTTATCCATTAAAAATTGCAACTTTATTGAATTTAATGATAATGTCATAATTTAATAAAATAAGTTAAAGGTTACTGGTCAAGTGCTTCCCACTTTGAAAAATTTTGCTTTTTAAATGGCCCTGTGGTTACTAAACACGAACCTTCTATAGGAAGTGAAATTAGAGGTTTGACTTACGATGGGTCAATTTGGAATCTTTACGAGGTGTTTGTCTTTGGGACCATAATGACTATGAAAGCGATATTGTCTAGTGGCACTAAAACAACTTCCTGATATTTTCTGTCATGTGTGCCCGTTTTTGTGTGTGCTGCTCTTCCCATATATGGAATTAATTTTGGTTAAAATCCAAGACGATGCTAGGATAAATTCCAATTGTAGCATTATTTACTTGCTGAAACATGAGTTTATATATTTTTTTTAATTTTAGCTCTATGGGGTTGAAATTAATAACACTAGACAGCATGGCTCCACAGGTGCCTTAGATGTCAGGCACAAAGGCAATAGGTCATAATTGGGCTCAAATTTCCTACTGACAAGTACAATAAAAGGAGTCTATGGTATTGGAATCAGCAATACCTGCACACGCAAATTCAATAAAATTGATGGTGTCCTACAGGAACTGTTTCATTGACCATACCACACCCCGACTATAGTCAAATGACAGGCATAAACCATACAATCTTTCCATGGAAATTGCGCAAAAATCACACGTTTAGT
>JAMKCH010078236.1:0-15545 GCA_023653785.1 Ophioderma brevispina | reverse complement strand
GTCATTTTGATTTCTAAAGACATGAACAATTCTACATTATATGTGCTATCTGAGTAACTATGTACATCGATTGCAATGTTGATACACACGCTATCAGCATCAATATCGATCTCGTGTGTATTGTTCCAATGACAATTAGTTTTGCGACCTGTTTTACGAGGGCGGCGATGATCATCGGTCAAAGGGATGGAAGAGCTTTTCTCCTTCTTCTCCTACCTAAATGCTCCAAAGATGTAGGTTCTAAAACGCTCAAACTCTGCCCTGGTTGGTCCTTTTCATCAGCCATTGGATCGATTTGTGCAATCGACGTGGCACAGCATCCGAGTCTCTACGGATCTTATATCTTTTTCTGGGGGGGGGGGGGCCAAAAACGGGGGGGGGAGTGAATCTTGGAGAGCAAAAGTGAAAATTCGGGGGGGGCAAAATATGGAAAATTTGTACAATTTTCACCAATTTTGGCCCAAATCCTGAATTTTGCCCCCCATCACGAATTTTGCCCCAAAATTCCTTCATTTTTCTTTCGACCGGTGGGGGGCAAACTGGGTGGGGGGGGCCAGATTTTTTTTTGCCCCCCCATTTCCCACCCTGGCGCCGCCACTGCGTTCCACACATTTCTCTTGAGGGAGTTATATATAACACAGGCAGTGTTTTGGAAACAGATCTGGACATCCCCCCCTTCTGGTATTTTGGTTAAGAACTCAGTTTGGCAATCGGATCATGATGTATCATAACCTTGTGCCAATGAGGAGGATTAGAAGGAAACGATTGTTCTGACCGAGACTTTTCTTCACTTCCGTTCAAGTTTTCTTCGGACACGCCTAGCCCTGCGATATTAAATTTCTAAGCTAATGGTAATGGAGTGGGGAGGTGAAGATTGTTTTGAGAGGCCAATGGTTGGTCCAGCAACTAGCAATTCAATAATCATTTCAACATGACATATTTTTGATAGAAAGCTTTACATTAGTGCAAAAATCAGAATTTTCAAAATTTTTTTTAGTTACACCTGTTAATATAGACAAATCCGACCAGCCAAATGATGGTCAGAATTGATCCGCCAAATTATAGCGGGCCCCACAACCTAAAACCTACCCAAATCTTTTGTACGTTTGTACCACGCTTGATTAAGTATAATTCACAAGCTACACTTAATCTGCACATTTGGTGAATTCAAGCAGGATGCACCCCAGATATGGCTGCCAGTCCCGGGGGGGGGGGCCTTGTATTCAAAGGTGGATATGTTGCGTGAACATGGACTTTCAAAAATGCACCCTAACACGTTATTTTCACCGAATAAAAAACAAGCTAAAACATACCTAAACAAGTATTTTATCTGTTTAAACTACGCATTGCATTGAATCGTAAATATACCCTTTTATCTGCTTGCTTTATCCCAAGTTCCGATACAATTTTTGGAATTTTTTGATCCCTGCTAATGAGATAAAAATGACAATTTCAGGGTTAATAAAAAAACATACCCTTTCCGTATTTGGCTTGTTTTTGACACCCTCAACGATTACGCGCGCGGTCATCGCCTGTTGGAAAAAAGCACCCTTTTTACGCGTTTCTTGTCACTCATATATCCCGCCTTTGAATAAAGTGCCCCCCCAATGGCTAGCCCCGGAGGTGTTCGAATGTGTAAAATCGGATTGGGGTAGGCCTTATGGAAAAAAGCTATTATAATGTGAAAAACTCTCTCTACTCACCTAGAGCCGTGCCAATCACTTGATTGATGTCAAAACATTATAAACCGATCTCATGACTCGATAACGAACTTCACACGTTTGTGCCAGTCAGCTTGCAAAAACGCGTGTGTGAAACCACTTGATAAGCTAATGTGTAAACAGAGGCAAGCTAAAACACGTCCAGTATATAACTTTTCATCGTATTGTAGTAACGACTTTGCATTGCACAGACTCCAGCAATAAGACGTACAACGAACCAATTCAGCACCAATTGAGAAGATTTTTTGATATTTTCTGTAGGAAGGACAGATGTTTAAACCATTTAATATGCCTTCTTATAAATTGGTCTACTTCAACGGAAGAGGAAGAGCTGGGGATACGCATTCTCTTTAAACTGGCTGGAGTCGATTTTGAAGACTATCGGATTGCTGGCTGAGGAATGGGCGAAGATTCTTAAAAAACACACGTATGTAAAATGTTAGTTTTGCCCTTTTTATATAGGCGTATTTTAATGCATGGCAAGTTCCTGCCTCGTGATGTCTTCGCAAAACGCGAGTGTGGGTGTGACCGCCAAGTTGTAGTGTGTGTGTGTGTATGTTTGTGTGTTTGTTTTTGGCCATGTGAACTTGATTATGTTTTCACATTCTTGAGGCGGGGGATTACACCCGTGATATTTTTACGCGAAACAACTGCGGATATTTGTCAAATGTAATGCGGGTACCAAAAACCTCATTGAGCTTATTCCATACTAAAATATATAGTTTAACTCCCATTTATCGTAGAGTGTATCGCATTAAAGGAAAACCGAAGTTAGTGACAATTATAGGAAATTCTACAGATTGATAATATGCATTGTATGACTAAAGAAAAGGCAGGATTGGTTCTCTTTCAAATAACACCCCGATAGGTGAATTAATTGCTCTGGGACAAGTTTGCATGATTATATGTGATTTTTTTGACCACCAATTATGCCCCTGGAGCTTAGGTTGAGACGGATCGTTCGAGAGCGGAGTTATTCATATTTTGAATATGATAACAATAGTAGTATCGATTTTTTCGTTGAAGTGATCAAGGATTAGTCTGGAAAAATCATCCACAACTATGCTCTATTATATTTATTAGTTCATTTCATCATCCAATATACCATTACTAAGAAAGCAATAAAACGCACATAAAAAGTAAGACAAGAGAACAGAACAGATGCTGGAAGCAGCTTCTTGCGTTTAATGGACTTCCTTTTGGGAGTTACCACTGGAAAGAAGATACTGCACTCTATCTTTGTTATCCTGAGTCAATCAGACCCCGACTGTCACCTCAACACACAGCAGATGGGGATCATAGACCCCGATCCACCAAAGACTCATCATGAGACTAGAATATCTCTTCAATTTTTTCGATCATGAGCTTTTTGCGATATTCTGCTCAAAAGGGATGGTAGTTCCATGAGAATGATGGAACTGGTGGATCGATTGATAAGAACAAGATCAAGCCTCTGCTGTGTAGGGAGAATGTCAAGTGGGATTGTTGTACCTGCTATTTTGCGAGCACCGGGAAGATCACAATAAATATTCCAGCTGTCAGAGCAAACAGAATTTATACTGTCCAAAAATATGCGAAGCAGGGAATTATGGCGCCAGGTGTAGCGGCCTTGATCTAGCATAAACGTACAGTTATTAAGGATATGGTGCAAAGTTTCTTTCATGCCACATAAGTTACATTTTGTATTGATCCTTTTGCCCCAACGACTTAAGTTAGCTTTGGTAGGAAGGGTATCAAGAAATGCATTTAACAAGAACTTCATAACACCTTTTGGCATGTCAAAGGATTTCCAAAGATGATCAGTGGATTCAAACGATGAAATGCGAACCATATCACCTGTATTGCAAGGCTCTTAAGATGGTTAGTCCATGTGGCACTAACCTCCTCTTCAATAGATTTAAGTAATCTTGGACTTGTTTTGTTTATAAGTCACACTCTTCAATCCGCAAATGATAGTCTAGGCCCGTGGAAAAATAGATATATATTTTCCACATAAAAATAACATACCCAAAACCTGATAGGAGTAGGGACCATTAATAAGAGGCTAAAGACATGCATGTAATTTGTAGGGTAACTTTTAAGGTTGCTTTAATTTTAATCAACAAATGTGTCTATTACATGAATATCATAGACTCGTACTCATTGATATTAAAACCACAAATGTCACAGTCTGGTCTCATGCTATGAGAATCAACTCTGGCGTGTGTTTTCTTGTGTTACACGCCATTTCCGCGTCGTATGCTAAATTAATGTCGCCGCGACATTAATTATAAATTCGTTCTGTTTACCCATAAGGGCGCTGATTTGGGCGTGATAATTTCAGGTGAAGCCTAATGTAAGCTTTATAACCATGCAAAAATATCATTTTTGAAAAATCTAGAGGGCGCACTATTTTTCAAATGTGCCAGTGTCTCTTTAATTTCGATTCACCCATTGTGTGTGTGTGGTGTGTGTGTGTATGTGTGTGTAGGCCTATGTATGTATTTGGTGCAATAAAAATAAGCTTCTATAACAACATATTTGAAAAGGATGAAATAAATGCAAGTAATAAATACGTTTCGTCGAAATATTTTATAGAGTAGGCCATCGCGACAGGTTTTTTTTTTTGTTGGGGGGGGGGGTCATCGGCATCAAAGGTCTTATTGACGGGGTCAAGTTGGTTTAGGCATAGGATCATTTCCTGCGCTCGTTGCTCGTTGTTACATTCAAGTATGGCTGCAAAATTTAGAACGATACCAGAAATATTCTTATTGTTTTGTATCAGTATTTAGGGTGAATATGGTATGATTAGCAAAACGGAAGGAAAAAAAAAGATCACACTGGCAGTGAAAGTTTCCGGGTACCATTCAAGCCGTCTATCAGTTATACACCACTAACTAGGCTGGCGTAAGGCTAAACAATCTTGCATTCACTTCTTTCTTTCATGGTATCTAGAAAAAATGCCTTAAAGTGTATGAAATATGCACTACACTCTAAATTACAAGGATTTAAAATACATCCCAAAAGATTGTGATTAGGAACCAATCCATTTTTAGATTTAAAATTTAATCTTATAGATTAGAATTTAACTAAATCCCTGAAATTTAAAGTGTAGTTATATAAAAGTGATGTAATTACATGATTGACATGGTAGAATGTTATACTTTTTTCAAAATAAATGGCATTCATCAAATTTGAGCTGCGTTACTCCGCGCTCATCAATTTCACCTCGATTGACACCCTATCAGCCATACCGACTATAGAGCATCTCGTGCTGGGAATTTCGATTACTGTATTTAAGTGAGTTGTGGTGTTTAACTTATCGGGGTTACAAATTGCCTATTGTTGCAACTGATAGTATGTTCCGGAAGCTGAATAATCATGATAAATGTAAGCATCCTGAATACGGTAACACATTCTCCTTATCTGTACATACACAACACATACATAATATTTAAATATGAAGAACTTATAACGCCATAAATTCACATCCTGTAACGCTTTAGGAATATCGTAGGAAAGGAAATGAGATTTAGCGAAAAAAATATGGTGATTTGTTTTAAAATCATTAACCTTTACTGTTCAGCTCTGATGGGGTTATTCTTGTTCTAATAGGGCCTTCAAGAACCGGGGGTGGAATTCCTGCATGCTTCGCAAGGGTACTCACTTAAAATGAAAGAGTGATTGAAAAAATCACTCTGAATTTCGAGTATTTTTAAATTACTCTAATCGAGTGACTTTGTAGCTCTAAAAGAGCGCGAAAATGCAACCTGACACCTCAACTCGCGGTTAACAGAACTCACTCTGCTACCGATGGCTCAAAATGCCACTCTTCTTCGGCAGTGAAGCCCACTTCTGAACTCTATCGACCGGGTTTTAGATCTAAAGAGTGAGAAACCATCGCTCCACTTCTTTTTCGGAGTGAAACTATTAAATAGCCAATCAGAAAACGCGCAAATCGCCGTCGGTGAATTATTTTTCGAAACCACATGGCGGACGAGTTAAGGGAGGACCGTCAGCCAACGGTTGAACCGAAGTTGAAATTAGTGAAGAAATCATAGCTATCTTCACGGGATGAGTATATTGTAGTGGTCGGCTCAAAGTTCATAAGCATTTACAGACAAAGTGTGGAAGAAGCAATTGAATGTATTTTACTGTATTATCACTGTACATAACGGTAAGTCTGCGCCAGGCACCCGGCCAGGCTAGGCTTACACATTACGAAACGCACAATAATGCATAATGTCACGGGGCATGCAGACCGTTGATCTTACACGTACGCAGTGCCACAAATCATGCCATGTCTAACTGAATCATGCAAATGATGCGCCACAATCTTCATTCATGTCACGATTGATGAATTATGGACCTACCACATTACAATATACTCACCAAATAAACAAATTCCTAAACATCAACAACTCTATAAAGGACTAGTTCAGTCTAAAAAGGAGTTATCAGTTTACTCTTACTAGAGTTATTGTGTTCACTCTTTAGGTTGAGTGGATCTCACTTTAAAAGATGCGTTCACTCAGCTGGCTCTTTTTGGAGAGAGATTTCACTCTTTTAGAGTGGTATTTTCACTCTTGCGTTTTAAGAGAGTACAGGATTTCGTTAAAGGAAAACATGTATCAAGAATAATTTAACCAATATACGCTATAAAAAAATTATGAAAACGAGGTAGTGGTTCTCATGGGGGACAACGGAATTATACTAACCCATAAAAATTAATTAAAAAAATTTGCTGACCATGCGTATTTGAAATTAGCGCTAGTGTACCTGGGCATTGATTGTTGTTATGCCGATACGGAGGGCACAGTAGCGGCATTACCCTTCACATGTGATTCCATAGCATGGAGGGACCCTAAACGTGCCGGTTAGTATCGCATAACACGGTATACACTAGCGGATTTTTAAATAGCACATGCTCAGATAGATGGTTTTAATTTATTGTATGGTTAAATAATCCCGTTGCTATGAAACCACTCGATAGGTGGTGAATACTTATTTTTAGTGTATATTGTTAATATTCTTCGTTGTACGGGTTCTCCTTTCATATTTTTGTGTTCCTTTGGGGTTGCGTGTTAAATGTAGGCCTACACATCTCGATTTTGTTTCAACACAGTGTTTTTCTGTAGGTGCAATTATGCTAATTTTGATTTTTGTTTTCCCCCCCACAAGGCCCTTTCCGCTGAAGAAGTGTATGAGCGTGATTGATCTCAGTATAGACTGAAAACGATTATAGTAAACGGTGCTGATGAGGAAATGCTATCGTTGATTAGTTGAACAGGATATTTGCAAAAGGTCTATTAGGGGTTAAATGTGTTGAATTTTTTAAAACAACACGGCATTACCAGTTGAACCACACAAACTTATAACAATAAAATGTTATAGCAAAACTGCGGTCGACTGGTAATCAGTGTTTAGTGTATTTAAAGTGTCAACGTGACGAAACGAGAGATACCTACCGGTAGGGCCTAGGTCCAAATCGGCGCATAACGAGAATAAACCCACTGGGTTTGAGTTAGGCTATTTTGGTTAAATTGTCACTCTTATGGCTCAATTTGTTGATAAAATCCAGTTTGTAAATTGATGTTAGGTGGTTAATATACCTAACAATTTGTAAAACAATTACTTTAGGAACTGCTTTCCCGAACTCGATTATGAAATTATTCTATATAATGTAACACCGTACTCTTCTACAGAAGAAGCCCCTTTTGGAACATACCTATCCTGAAGTTGACGGGAGGGAACAACTCTGTCAGAGCAAGCCATCTACAGATATCTTGCACGAGAATTCGGTAAGTGGTGTTGTGTGCATGGGAAGAGCGTTATCCTTTATATAAATTATAAACTGTACTAAAATTCTGTGCCAATAAATACAGTAGACATTTGTTTAATGTTCCACTATGCTGAGAACCGGGGTCATGTTCACCGCAGCTTATTTTTTCATAGCCCCTACACGTCAGTTAAAAAAAAAACACATCAAGAGAGGTTAAGTGCGAGTGCCGAGGATTAGAGGGCAAGTGAATATAATCTGAAATAATCTTTTATTTATTTTCAATTAAGGTTATTATGCAGAAAACAACTGGGACTGTGCTGAAAGACTGTGTCATTGAATATGATGGAGGACCTCTTTCAGAAGTATGAGTCGTCAGCTCGATATGTATGAAGAACGGCGAAGAAGTAAGAAGAACAGGTACGGGTCTTTTCACATGTTCTAAAGTACCTGAGGTAGTGAAGGTGTTCGTTTTCAACTTTGTTAAAATCATGGTCAAACGTTCTCCACTTTTTGTTCCAAAAGCAAAAAAAAAGTGGAGGAAGGAAAGAAAAGAGAGAGGACTAAGAAAGAGTTTTGGCCAAGTGAAACGGTCACAAAATTTTATAATGTTCAACATTAAAATGCACGATCAGAACTTTGGATATTCTAAGGAAACATAAACCTAAACGCTGTATGTCGAAGAGTATAGAGCAAAACCAATGATATTCCTGAGCATAAATATGTTTTTTGCAGAGTATCAAATAAATAGAATAATTGATAAGATTTTCTTAGACTAAAGAACGATAAAAACATAATGGACTTTAAAACATAGCCCATATTTGAACCCATAAACAAAACTAAAGAGGGCCCAGAAGAATCACGAAACACCTTCATGAACATGCCGCCTCGATGTCCAATTTCGCAGACCAAATTAGATGTAAATTCGTTGAAGATGAGCTCCAGGATATTTAGAACTGTAAAAAAAAACAATTTATTATGCATTTATAAAATACGGACAATTTGTGGATTCATTTTTAAGGAGGTAAAAAACGTTTTCTGGCGTTGATTGGTCGGGGGGGGGGGGCACTTATCTTCAAAGGTGGATAGGATGCATGTGAACATGGACTTAAATATGGCACCAGATTCCACCGACTAAAACATGTTCCTTCGGATGGTATTTTCTATGTTTTTTCACCTAAACAAGTAAACAATGCAGTGTCGTGAAGTACCCTTTTAATATCTTGCTTTTGCTTACTTCCGATTTACAGATGTTTGGATGCTTTGATCTGCTTAATGTGCAAAATATAATACCGTAAATCGCGTACGTATACACGCGACCGGTGCTTATAGGACCATTCGGAAAACGGACAAGAGAGAATCATTGGACTAGCGCCCCCCCTCTTAGGATAGTTATTCAGATGAGTATACTTCGCTGGGTAAATATGACTCCAAATAGCTCGTTAGTTACTATTAGCAAACTGATTCCCGCAAACCCTGCCCTGAACATGAGCAATAATATGAAAGAGCTTTGTAACAGCTGTTTCAGACCCAGGCCTTCTAATTCGTAAAGAGGCCACCGCGGAATAGGATTTGTTTCCCCAGCAACATACACAGGCAAAGGACACATGTTATGCAATGAGTTTTTTTTATTCCTTGCTGATCTTGTTTGGGGACCGATTTACTGGGGCAACGAATTCCAGTATGTAACTATACAGCGATATCGTTTAGAGCATGGACATAAGTTTCAAAGACCCTATCACGTTGCCGCCTTTTGTTATTAAACCTCACCATGATCCAATTTACAGGCTTGAGGTTTATGCGATAATCACCAAGGGGGTGAAAACGCATTCAAAACATGCTCCCGTGCTGGGCGCTGACATTTTGTATTGCACGGACTAATTATCCAGTTTGGGTGCTGGTTATACACAATAATGTCAATTCGATACAAACAATCCGCACAATATCCGTTGTTGGATGTTGGTTGCTATGGGGTGGTTTTAAATTTTGTCCTACCATGGCCACCAAACGAATGAAATGACACATCAGGCGTCTTGATTTAAATAAACCGCCCATTGAATACATCTTTTCACCTAGCGCGCATGGCATTTATGAGAAAAAAAAGAGTATTGAGAACAATGATCCAGGTACACTATTTGTACACCTGGCCCCCTCTACACATTACATTAATTTGTATCACTCCGGATTAGTGTATATGCAAACGGCACCCACAAGTATGTGGAAGACAGCGGGGAAGCCATGCTTTCTATTGTGCGTACTCTAGGTTTTCTTTGTGGTCGGCAAAACCTGCGAGACGGTGAATTGTGATTCTAAAGAGTAAGTAACGTTTGCCTCTCTATCATATTAGAACCTCTTTGTAAATCACCCTCTAGCAGGAGGCTGCCAAGCATCACTCAGCACCACATATGAGAGTCTTGCCCGAAATAAGATCCAAATCAAATCAAAATGTATTTCATTCAAACATAAAAAATTACAAGCTAACTACAGCTAATATAACATGATAAACCAAAGGGTGAATGAGAATGAGGACACTGCATATAAAGCATAAGCGGGTGATTGCAGTGCCCTAGAAAGTGTAGGTTACAGTAGTGACTTACAGAATAGGGGGACTTCGAATATTATACAGGAATTGTACTTAAGCATGATGTAAATGCAAAAAAAAAAATAAAAAATAAAAATGTGTAATATTGCCCAATCATCGATTCAAATCCAAAGATTCGAAAAATTACATCACCTGATGCTATATTCACACGAATGGACCGGTCTTTTTCCAACAGTCCAAAAGAAAAACATCTTTGTTCAGCCATCAAGAGCTTGGAATAGGCCTACTGATAAAAAAAAAGACCGAAAAAAGTCCCCAAAAATCCCATATATAATCAGAGGACAGTACGCAGCGGGGGTATCCCAAATTCGAGTTGACACAAAGTTCCACCTTTTGGTTGAAAAAAAAGGTTCAACAAGTCCAAAAAGACCGTGAATTTTAGGGGGTTAGGTACATTTTAACCAAAAGTCCACTTTTGGAAAAGGTCCACTTTTTGAAGTCCCGCACCTCCCCCCAAAAATCCTGCCGTACGGCCCTTTGTATAATCACAAGGAATAATAGATAAATAAAGATTAAAAATCCATTTTTTCGGAATATTTGAACTTGGTTATTGTTTCATTAAAAATTAAGAAGAGAAGATTAGGAAATTAAGGAAAGGATTTAAGGAATTCTTTTCCTCAAAGAAATAAAATTTACACAATCCTTTCCTTTTCCTTATTAAAAAGAGATAATACATACAAACGAAGTTCTAACCAAAAACAGCTATCAAAAAGCATAGACATAAGACAGAAAAAGAGGGGCAGGCAGACGATTTTTTTGGAAATTAATTCATACTAATGCTTGTTGGTTAAGTTCGTGCGTAAACACCGTGCATAAAGTTGCTTGTGGACTTCAAACGTTTACTTTTCTCTAACCAGGAAATTGATCCGACTTATTTGGGTTAAATCTTGTGAGGGTTTTCAATCAGATTCCATTATTTGGTGGATACAAGATGAATAGGATTATAACATCGACGGATTATAACCTCGTCAGTGACTTCCAGGTAGGTTCTCACAACAAAACACCCCGTTACAGCAACCTGAAACCTTCATTTATCTCAAAGTCCCGTTGGTCGGTCATCTCGCGGTACACTGCACAAGACAGAAAGGGCAGCTATCAGCTATGTAACATACCATTGACTTCAGAAAATGCTAGTCTAAAACGGTGTTGCCTATTAAGACCTTGGTATTTCTCCCATGGGTAGAAAGATTTTATGTAAATCATTAAGGACATGGTCGTTCATGGGATCTACTGCAGTGATAACAACGTTCGGACGAAGAGCGTGCCAAAACCGACCTTATCAGTAGGGGCGCTAATATTCAATAATTTTTTTGTCTCTCGATATGGTCCGGATTTCGAAATGGTTCTATTATAGGCACCGGTGCTTGTATACCGATTTTACGGTATACTATGAACAGTAAATCACAATTCCATTGTTAAGAAAAAAACCTAGCCTTTTTTCAATACGCTCATACATTGCCTGCTGGCAAAAAGACCCCTTATACGCGTTTTTTGTTCACCCATCATATCCAATCCACCTTTGATACAAGTGGTCCGATTAGGGTTTAAAACAACCTCCGCATTTTTTACTATAAAAAACTGACACAAATTTCCAGATCTTTTCACATTCCTCAGTCCCACTGTAAGTGTCGCATAGATCCATAAACCTTCAGTATATATAAAGAGGACTTTTCGGTTTTGTTAATACTACAGCAAAAAGCCTCGGATGGAATTCAAAAAATTACGCATCTTAAAATCTTGGTGGACCTCGAAAAAGAAAACTCAAAGAAACCGGACGGAGGCGATAGTTCTTGTTGGACCACAAGGTAAGTATAGCGTTATGCAGATTGCGCTATGACATTTTATTCATCGAATATTTCAAAAGTTAACAAATGCTGCAGTGCCGCTGTAAAAATTCGGGTTAATCTATTGGTTTGCATAGTGGATTGCTTAGTGATTGGTATTGATTATATAGATGATATACTGATTATTACATCATTGATGCCTCCATGAAGATGAAATACTGAGGTTAGGTAGTTGAAGATGTCTGGAACGCCCGAAGGCATCGGTGATATAAATAGTGTGCGAGAATAAACGATGTATGCTTTCACCACACGTAAATGCAGTCCACGTCAACGTGTAAAGCATCACTGATATCCAGGAATTCCGGGAGGAATGTGAATCTGTGACCTACGATATCGTGGGATGCTTTACCCAGAGTCAGATAAGGAGGGTGAGATATTAATATCTATAGGTAGGTCTTTAATATCAACACATTTTAACTCGAATATTATTATTCTTTGTAGATGACAGTGGCGGACAACTTTTGTATACCGAGTTTGACTTCTTGCTGCGTCATTGGGTGAAAAGGAATTTCTTCAAGGACTATCCAAAAGAATGCGCTGAGAAACGAGTGCTCAAAACGAAAAGATAGCCTCCTGGGTAGAAGCACGGCCGGTTACTTTTGTAGTAGAGGTTTTTCGTGAAGCATCTAGTTCTTGTTCTCAACGACGCGTTCCTTAAAGGAAATATGTCAAGATTTGTCAAGCTCAGTTTGACTTACATTATAAAAATATGTACCTACCATCACGGAATTCCCCGAAAAAATAAATACAATTTGAGGTAAAATTAACAAAATAGAGCATTTTAATTTGGCTTTTTTGACATACGAAGAAAACGGGCGGATTTTTCGCGACGGCTTCATTGATCAAAAGCGCCCAACTCGTGACGTCAAAGTGATGCCAAAACATCGTGTTGACCGAATGTTTTGTGTAACTGTAATATTGATGGATATGAAAGTAATAATAAAATTAGAAAAAAAAGATACAGAATGGAATATTTGGGTCATTTCGTTGTGCTTAATTATTATGAAGTGGCAACACTGCGATTATGATGGTCACAACCACGTAAATTATGGATGGTCATCACTTTGACGTCACCATTTGCCTGCGATGTGGATTTGTCGGAATCGTTTTCGAGTAAGCTATTGGGCGGAAAACTAAAAGGGCAAAATACTCAACAAATGGGACAATTTCAACTTATTTTGATTTATATGTATCTACGTTACTTAAGCTTTCCATCCATACCAAATTTCCAAATATCAGAACAGAATATTTCCTTTTAACTCTTCTACAGCTGCGGGACTTTTAATTATGGATTTTTTTATGAGACCGAGAAATTGAAATCTGAACTTTGCATTGTTGCCTTTTATGGCAAAAGGGTGTAACATATATTTATTTTACCATATTAAACTTACTTTTGCCATTGCAAAATTAGTACATAGTTGTAAAAAAAACGAATTATTAGTTATTCCTCAGTTGGAAGCCATTTTAGATTCATCTTGAAAAAAAAATGACTCAAAATGTTTCTTCATCCCGAAATTTAATGGGCATTCAGCAATTGGCTCAGAATAATCTTAAGGAATTAACGGAGTGGCGAGCTTTGAAAGTGCTCGTTTTCGAGTTACCCCGCTCTCGTCCAACAAAAACCAAAACACCTTTATTGAAGGATAATATTAGAGATTTAAGAAAAGATGGTTGTGGTGAATATTGCATGCAGGAGATTTTGGTGTATTCCGGTTTAGGGCAGTACACCTTGAGCTGTCCAGGGCAGACGACCAGTGGAGCGAACAATTGAATTTTCAGGAAAAGTGAGAGCAGAAATGCAACTGTAAAAAAAATCCAGCATTTATTATCACAATGTCATAGCAACTCGGCATTTGCAGAAAACCGCCTACCCATCAAGGAGATGCCATGTAAGGTGAACAGGGATCGCCGCGCGCCGGAAGTGGAATTTATCTCAACGGCAAAGGTCGGACATGCGGCAATTTGAACTCGAAAGGGCTTATTGCACTGACTCTTTATTACATGGAAGCGGGCTGCGCACGTAATGAATAGCGGCGAGTGAAACAACCGGAATTACCTAGCGGCCATTTTGTAGAGGGCAGAACATGAGAGTTCACCGTACAGATTCAATGCGAAGTCAATGAACTTGGGTGAATTGGTATTATGTATGGTGGATAAAGGAAAAATCTTAATATGTTATTAAAATTGTGTGGTAGTAGCATCGACAAATTGATTTGCCTACAGTCATAATTACGCTAATTGGCACGATACAGACATCCTAAATTGCTGGGATTACTTACTGTGTAGCATGCATATTGGAGTGCAATTTGTGCCAGTTATACAAATATGATGATGACATGGTTCAACCATAAAACGTTGCAAAAGAAAATGAGGTATGTGAAGAAAAAAAATTGTGTTATAATTATTGTGTGAATATTTTACGAGGGTAAAAAATTCACTTCCCTCACTCTCACTCCACTCCTCCCCTCCCGTTCCCCCTCCCATCTACGCACTCACCTTAACCTTAGTTACTACAGCACCTATCGCCCTCCCTCCCATTCATGTTCACTTCCCTCCCTGGCCCTCCATCGCCTTCCAACTTCAACCTCCCCGTACACTTCCACATCCCCCTTACTTCCCTTCCCTTCCATTTCTTCCCTTCCTTCTTCCCTCTTCCCTTCCTTCTTGTTATTGTATTCATTTCTAATAAATTCATTACCTTATTATAAGGTAAGTGGGAATTTATTCGTTCATCCATTCATTAATTATCGTTTATTTAATTAAATATGCATTTATCTATGTGAACATGCTCTGCTATTATAACTGTATTATTAATTTATTTCACATTTCTCATTTGTTTCAATATTTTTTCGGAAATTTCTCCTTATTTCAGTGATTTCTGCGGGTGATTATTTTGACATATTATATGACGATTGAGTTCCCATTTTCCCCTCCCCTTCACTTTTCCCGGCTCCCATCGCCATCCCCCTCCCCAATCCCCCTCCCCCATTCCCCCTCCCATCCCCTTCCTTCCCACTCCCTTCCCTCCTCTCCCCTCCCCATTCCCCCCTCTCCTCCCCTTCCTCTCCCAGTTCTCCTGCCCCATTCCCACACGCCCCTCCTCTCCCTCCCCTTATCTTCCCTTCCCTTCCCCCTCCCATTCCTCCAACCTCAATCCTTTCTTTTTTTCTTATTTTATTTATTCATAATAATAAAGGAAACGGTTGGGATTTATTCGTTCATTCATTCATTCATTTCTATATTTATTTATACCAATATGCAAGTATCAATATGTTATAACATGCTCTGCTATTTATTGCGCATTTATTTAGTTATTATTTCACATGTTAAAATATCAAGTTAAAAAAAATAAAAAATTTCTTTATTTGTTCATTATGGTTGTTTTTGAAAAAAAAAATAAAAACAAAATCCGTGGTGTGAAAAAAACCTCTTTCGTTTTCCCTTATTTTGAGTAAATTTCAAATTGACGTACACGTGCCATGAAAGTAATGTAGCGACGACGGGTTCTTGCCTCTACAAAATGGATGACAACATGTTTTCACTCTCGATCGCCGCCCGCTATCCATGTATAGAGGTCAGTGGCTATTGGTGACAGCAAAAAGAAACGGGCGGTACCGGTG
>JAMKCH010078234.1:0-69396 GCA_023653785.1 Ophioderma brevispina | reverse complement strand
AGCGAGCGACGAAGAGAGCGAAAACCGAACCCCCCTTACCCGATTTTGCACAAAATGCCCCTATCTCTGCTCAGGTGCCATTAAAACACTATCTGTGTAAACCAATATGAAGCATGGATTCAGGGGTCCGTAGAACAATTTTGGGGTTTATAGCTCTTGAATTGCGGGAGAAGAAGGATTTCTAGATTTGCACAAAAAAATTAATATTTTTTCCCATTCACTTGAACCCAAAATCTGTGTACACCCTATTTGAGGGCTAGGTCAGTGGTCCTCTGGATTGAAATTGGTTAAAGGCCAAGCGTTTCGCATAGAAGCATTTTGAAGCTTTTCAGCGACGGACGTGTTGCCAGACAGAAGAAGAAAGAAACGACACAATACAATAACCAGCCGTGCTACGCACACGGCTGGTAAACAGCATAAGCAGGGAATACTAGCCCCGTTTCACGGGCATAGTAACCTAAACAGCATAAGCAGAATACTATGCCCCATTTCACGGCTAGTAATAGATTAAAAATGTTAATCAAAATTTAGATTTGTCCTCCATTTAGAAAATGAGCAGTCTTTCCGTCTTTTCCACTTTTTGGGACGAGATGTTCTAAGGAGACAAAAAAGCACCCCCAAATTCAATCGAAGGGGGAAAAAAAAAGTTCCACTTTATGCCGTTGTTTGAAAAAAAGGTTCCAAAATGTAGAGAAATATGAAACAGAAAGTCCACTTTTTGGTGACGAGATGTTCAAAAAGACCAAACGGACCATTTTGGGGAGGTTAGGTCCACTTTTCAAAAAAAGTCCACTTTTTTTAAGACACGCACCCCCTCGTAAAAACATCTGCTTACGGCCTGCTCCTCCAAGGTCCCCCTGAATTTGAAAACTGGATCCTATTACCTCAGATAACCCAATCGACATCCGCAACACCCCCCCCACGCATCAAAATTGAGATTTTTTTATCCAGAAGAAAAAGAAAGTTTTAGATATTTTCTCAATACCCCAGTAAAATTGTAGGCCCAGCGATGTTTCAGTCCAAAGGTTATGAATAAAAAAAACATTTCAATGCATTGATCACATAAATTAACACACACAAGTACACAAACACAGTCCTATGAGCCCATTTAGATCACATTTTGCTTCCTTACTATCCAAACGGGTAAACTGATTGAACTCAAAATTTGTAATCAGATTTGTGGTGAATGCTTTCATGTGAGAAAGCATTATGCAAAATATGACCTTGAGAGGGTCAACAACCTAACACTGAATGTACAAGTCATCCCACCTTTAGATTTTACGGTTCTGCAGTCACTGCCAAAGGACATGACACATGACCAAAACCAACACCCAACGAGGGTAAAAGCAATATTAGCAACATTTTTTTAAGGGCGCCCCCAATTTTTCACCAATTTGGACATTTTTACACGGTTGCATTTGGTAATGCTAGTAAACTTACCTGGGAATGGTTAAGCTCGAAACTGTCTATGTGTCACAAACGTAGAAATTTTGTACTAGAATAATTATTATCGGGGATCCCGATATAATTCAAACGGCTGCTGGAACGGCCTTCCAATGTGAAATAGCCGGGGAAAATAGCGCCATGTTACGTGTCGACCGTTCATCCATTAGTTATTTTAATAGTTCGGGCAAGTCAAAGTTAGGTTATTTTCTCGCAGGTGGCACTATTTCATCATGGCAGACATAAACGTAGCATTCCAGCTCTGCCGTTAAGGCCAATCTGGGATCCCAATTCTAATTACAAACGTTATTTGTTATAAATACGCATTTTTAGCATTCTCGTCGCAGGTATAGTTCCCCTAGACAATTACCACGGCAACTGTGCAAAAATATCCAAATTTTGAACAATTGTGGGCGCTCTTAACAAAATGTGCCAATATTGCTTTAAAAAAGAGAGATTACTTCAATAGTTTGTTATACCTTGAATTTGTAATCTCATATAACAGTCAGATTCCGCAAAACGACCAAAATTTGTGGTTTAGATATTTGGGGGAGCTTTAAATAGGGAAACAACACAACATTCTCTCAGCAATTTGCAAGCCTTTGTTAACTTTCTCTTGAGTCTCAATTTTCTAGAGAAGTAGTAATCATCCTGTAGGCCCCAGATTGTGCATTGATTTGATTTTTTTTTGTCATACAATAGCTCACATCGTGTGCCATCTTTACTTATATGTTTTTACCCTATGTATTTGACCTCAAGTGAGTCAATTTTCACTCATGTTACCCCTTGTCCGTCTGTTTTGTTCTGTCTTGTTTGTATCTTGTCTTGTTTGTCTGTCTTGTTTTTGTCGCACCCTTGCCTGGCTCACAAATAAGTTTAATCTCCCAATGGGTGGGGTCAATCCTAAAGGTATAACTTGATCTTATGGACTCTCCACACAATTTCGCCTCCATTTTTTTTTCATACTATGATATTTATCACTTATAATCGATTATCCCAATGATTAATACCTCATCTAATTCAGCTTTGTATGTTTGCTAATATCATAAGGATATAAGGGTTAATATTTGCCTCATTAGCCAAACTTGCGTTATGTCAATCTGTCTTTAAACAATTATGGGTCTTATAATGGGTCGTATATATGGGTTTTATTTTTAACAAAAGAAAGAAAGCTAAATATACGGGTTTGAGATGTTAAGGAACTTTCTGCAAGCAACTGGTAATAACACGACAAATTAAAAAATTAATGAAAAATGTAAAGAAAGTGCTTGTAATGGTAAGTGACCATAATTGGCCTTTTAGGAGTTTCTATTAATGATAGTTATCAGTGGTTTTAGCAGTGTAAACCAGTGTAAACTAGCTTAAATAAATAATTGTGAATTGGATTTTCACGATTTATAGTGATATATTGTGTGGAAATTACATATATCTGTAGTTCAACATAATCCATAAGTTTATAATAATGAGCCCAAACAACTACAAGGTTCTAATACATAATGCCCTCTTCTGTTTGTCTTGTTTCTGGATGTTATATAATGAGCAGCCCGGCATAGCCTTATAAATATAACATAGAGACTTTCTCAAATGCATGTTCTTAAAACAACAAAGTGAACCTTGATGTGTTTAACGGATTTGTCGTTTGTATATCGTGATATTTCTGTCTGATCTTAACAAACAAATCGAAACGTGTACATGATGCAGCAATGTAAAAACACCAAGACTGTAATATCCTCTTATCATTTTTCTTTCAGTCTCTTTTTTGTTAAAGGGGCTTGTTCCAATTATTTTCCTGTTTGTTCTCTACTTGATAGGAGAGCTTAGGACTTGCACAGACGCCTCAAGTAACCATGGGAAACAATACTTGCGGTTTTTGATGGTATAAATACAATAATGCACATTGCAAAGCTTATTCAATACTGGTGCTGTTATTTGATGGTTAACCATTATTTGGTAAGTTTTTTGTTTAGTAATTAGGATGTAATGGATTTGAGGGCTCAAAAAATTTCAGGACGACAATTAAAAAAAAAATCTGGCCTTTCATCTTATATTAAATTGATACGGGGGGGGGGGGGGGGGGTATTGTATACTATTGGAATTTCGCCCCATTTCTATATATAGACCATTTAACTCCTAGCTTCACTTCTTTTTGTTTGCCTGCGAATCCATTCCTTTCCTAGCTATATCGTTATGGCCCATAGTATTAGACTCTAACAGATACAATTGCCCAGTTGAACAGTCAGGGCCACCTATATCAAGATACTGCGAGGCTCCCAACATGTTTAAAACATTGCTGTTAACTGGTCTATAGAGCTCATATTGTATTATTACATTACCTGTGGGGAAAATGCATTGACCTCAGCCGACCAATCCTGGAAATAAAAATAGAATTTGCCTTTTGATCTTTTCAAAATAAGGGTTAAGGGGGATTAGCAAGGAGGAAAGACGAATGAAGGGAGATGGGTATGTCTTAGGCCTTGTTGTAATTCTGTATGGCAAACAAATGCATGTAAAAGACCTGGGTTTGGATATATACCATTTTTCCCGCATGAATTTCTCACAAGTACTGCTTGATACCAAAACACAGCGTGTTGGACTCCATATCAAAATTGTCTCTTTTATTTTTAGAGCAATTAAAAAGCAAGGCGACACAATTTTGAAAAACTGATAGAATTAAGGGGGCATGTAAGAGCTATCTCCTCCACAAAAATCATAAAAAAAAAAATCCATTGCCATATAGGCCTATACAAAGGTCATAATTTGTATGTTATAGCCCCTCTATATGCCCTATTTCCCATAGAAAGACTGTAAAACTAGATTTTTATTGCCGCCCGCAATGAAATTTCACGACTTAGACCAGAAGAGTTAGTAGAATAAATACTCCAAATTAATTTTCAAAGGGGTGTCGCCGTTGATATTTTTTTTTATTCTCATTTTGGCCATAATAAATGAACTTTCATTTCAAACAGGCTGTGCGAACTCCGTTGGAGTATAGACCATTTTTCATGCATGTATTTCTCACAAAGACTGCTTGAATACCCAACTCCTGGTTTAAAGAATGATATGAAAAAGGTCAAAGGTCAGTGAGGTCATCTTTAAAATAAATTGTCAAATAACCCTAATGCCAACCAGGCCAGAGCAAGCATTCAATTAAGGGGATGACCCCGATTGAAGTAAGAATTTTTCATCTTGATAGAATGACCGTCCCCGCCAGCCCTCCCCCCCAAATCCTGGTTGTAAAGTTTTGCGTCCACTATTTCACCCGTTTTGATGTGATAGCTAAATTGAATTTTTTTTTAATCCCCATAGAGTACTTTGTAAATTATACTGGTTGCCCAAAATGGGTCACATTTTTTGCTCATCACATCCAACCAAACATCCTTATCCCTAAGAATTTCAATGATTAAATACGAAAATATAGCTTTCTTCCGATACCAAATTGTTACCACTCTCCATTAACTTCATGAAGCATCGACCATGGCCCTTTAGAAAACAATTATAAATCTTTAAGAGCCAAAATCAGTATCTCAAAATGTCCCTTCTTTCTTCTTAATGACAAAGAGACATGGTATATAGGGCAAATGAGCATCTCCGTACAGTGGGGCCCATTTTGGAAATAATTCTTTGAGGTAATACGACATGGACAACATCTAGGGAAAGGACAAATTAAAATGCTAACCACCTCATGGGCTCTAGGGAAACACTTGTCTCTATTTTTAAAGTCACCCAAAGACCACGATTTTTGTGTACACATTCCGGTTAAAACAAGGTTAAAGTCATTAGACTTAATATTTTTAAACAATAACTTATCAATGAGAAATGACAAGAAGAACATGCAGTTAGCAATTAGCACTATTGCTTTTTAATATTACACTTTCACTCTAAGCAGGCGTCAATTTGAAGCGTGTACCCACCCACCCTCACGTCATCACCTTCACCTGGGCCAATTATTTATCACGTCAGTATTTCACCACTACTTCACTTGCCTTACAAAAAACAAAGTCACGGTATCACTTTATCTGCAAATTTGTTAGTCCAGGTTCACCCTTTGATTTATTACCAAAGGTTGACGCTTCACTTTTGCAATTTTGGCAGAGATCGAAAGCTTCACCCTTTTCACAAAATGAAAATTACATAGTTAAAGCTTCACTACTGTTTCATATACTTGCCATTGCATTAGTTAACTTCACCACTGTTTCCCCTTCCATATTAGCCTTTTGATTGTATTTGAAGCTTCGTCTTTCACAAATCATACTTCACAATGTTCATTTACAAGACCATGCCTACAATTATGATCACAAATCCTGAATTCCACATTCTTACAAAAAACAACTAAGTCAACATGTTTCAAAGAGGCAGCCATTATAGTTATTTGGGTTAATCCAAATTTTCTTCAGCTACATTTTTGTTGGTTATAACAATAAAAAACAAAGATTATAATATGTATACAAACTGTTTTAACTAAACTCTTGTTACTCTTGTTAAACTGTTAAAAAACCCTATCTCTTGTTAAACTGTTCTTGTTCCAGACAAGTTCAGGTTCAAAATTTCCAAGAGTGAAATCCAATTCCAAGAGATGAAAAAACTACATCTAAAGCTTTTGGCGTTTGCATTGTGCGTGTGGTGCGCGGTGGTGTGGGAGTGTGTGTATGGATATATGGTTGTTGTATGGTATGTGTGATTCCAAAGAACAGAGTGAAAATACATCCAAAGATTTTTGCGTTGCATTGTGTGGGTGGGTGGGGTGGGCGCGCATGTATGTTTGGATGTAGGTTTATATGTATGTGTGTCTGTGTATGGGTGGGTAGGGTATAATATGTGTGTATGTATATATGTGTATGGCAGAGCACACATCAAAATTACTGATAGTTGCAATTTGAATGTATTTCTTCTTTTTGGTAAAAGGTAATTCTCCATAGGCTTGAAGTATAGGTATTACTAAACAAAAACATTATTCACAACCAATTTCTTTATTATTTAAAAAAAGACAAAACTTTAAAAAACATATAAATAATATTTTTTTGGATGGAAAGGGTTTTACTAAGGTAAGGGGGGACAGTTCGCCGTTCACGAATATAGCAATACATACTTGGGTAAATCCCGGGGTATCGGATGTCCTGACGTTTGAAATAAAAAGTTACTTTTATTGGTTAACTATTCGCCTGAAAAAAAACGTTGCTATGATTAATCCTGGTTCCTAAAAATATGAGCTAATGATCAAGATTACCTTTGATGTGCTGAAACGGTATGTTATTCCTTTTACGAGGGGGCCTACTATAGGTTGTTTGATTCAATTATGCTTTTGCCAGAAGCCGTTTTTTATTTTCACGAAGCCGTTATTTCGTCGGGTTGTTGCCAAAGTTGATTCAGTAATTCATTCGTTCACATACCATCTTCTCTGGGTTGAAAATCAAACATTGGACCCGATTTAGCGGAAAACATCATTAAATGCTGTCAAAAACTTCCCCATATAATATTTGAAGCTAAAACAAAACAATAGGATTCAATAAGAAGGGGTCGTCCAGGATCAATCGGCAAACCAGAACGATGTCGAATGTGCTGTCGGTATAGCGGCACACATTAAAGCATCATTACGTCTCGATGATTGCCAGTTTTTACATCAAGCTCCAGTTTTCACAACAAGCTCGTCCAGATCTAGGGACGATTAACCAATTAATAACACCAAGTGCTACGCAAATATAAGTTAAAACCGAACAAATAACTAAAATATACGAAGAAAAATAATAAATCATTAAATTTTTAGTAGGAGGTGAGTTAAATCTGGAAGACAAGTTTCGAGAAAAATAGCAGCTCTCAAAAGGGAACGTGGGATGGAACCCTTGACGTGCGAAGTGGGAAACCCGTGGACTATGACGGCCATTACGCGGTTTGGTTTGGTTACGTTCTTCCATTCAGGTCGCGAGTCGGATTTTGTAAACATGGAGGTGGAAATATTTCATGGTCTCTAATTGCCCCGATCTTTGTGATAGGAATATAGGTTATCATGTCAACCGCCAATCAAAATCGGACTCATCTTTATTCGCTGTCCATATTGTTGTTTTATGTATTTTCACCCGGTTATCTCTTTGCTTGCTTGCTTTGTTGTTGCAGCCGCCCCCCACTAAGGCGGGTGCGGAAGGGATGGTCCGTCGTTACTTTAAAATGATAACCGGTAATTTATAATTGCTGCTTGAGACGGGCATTTTGTTAATTATTTTTCATCTGATTTGATGTAGGGGGCCTACCCTTTAGTTCATACAGGTTTGTTTTAATTTTGAATATTTTTAAACATAAAGTTTACTATTATGAATTCTTGGGAAAGAATTTGTATTCTGCCACAGGCTACGAAATTCGGCAACGTTAACGGCCTAAACGGCATGTTAAAGGGGCCGAATTTTAAGTGGGGGCAGAATACTAAATTATCCCATTGTTTACGTCTCTTTTTCACCCTTGAGAAAATAAAATGAGACAAGTCAGTAACGTACAGCATGGTTAGTTCGGCAATCAAGCTGATCGCAAGTCAATTATTTATCAACACATGTGTTGAAGTAAAAGGTGCTACAAAACAGTGAGGTAGTCATAAAGCTAAACGTTGATCAGTCATTATCTCGGATTATCCCAAAGAAGATTATCATTTACTCTTTCAATACAACCATTTATAGGCGGTACCACTTCAAACCTGTTAGCAGCGTGTAAGTGAGAAGTTGGAAGCAGAAAATCAGAACTAAAAAAACGAAAGTGTTCACAGAGGGTTTTGAGTGGTGATACGCTTTCCCTTTTGAAAACGAGCTTGTTGATGCGTCGGACGAAGGTCATATTCAGCCAATCAGTGTGGCTTGTCTGGCAAGGTCAAACTTATAAGTACAGAATCCAAAACAAAACCGTTTCGGTGTGTATTAAGAGTAGGCGATGGGTATAAAAAATCCGTGATTTTGACACTGTTCCCAAATTCACTATAACCTTTATTTTTTTTAGAAAATAAATATGTTATTGAAGTCCATGTGACGGCATTTCCTGGTAATGACGAGAAAGGTTTTGAAAATCTGGATTTTACGGCGAACAATTACTACGATTTTTTGTTTGAAGAAAATGAAGGTGAAAATGGTGTATTTTAAGTAAAGAGTAGAAATGTTTCAAGAAAATAGGTTTCCCCTTTCATTGATACCAAGATTGTGACAATTGATGCAGGAAAACTGTCACAATTGCGAGAGGGAAATGAGCTTCGAAAATCTTAAACGCCGCGTGGGTCAGGCACGATGTTATCGTAGCACACCAAACGACCGCGGTTTAACCAGGGCTTGGCCGCTGACTGGATTACCCCTTGCGTCGCAAACAAATTTTATTTTGATAACAATAACTACAACAAATTTGTCTTAGTTCATAAGTGCAGTGCTGCCGACTTCTCTGTGTCGGTGTCCGCCGGACGGCGGTGATTCGTCATGGTGCTTTGTGAGGATTGGGGAGGAAATGCACATTTTCGAAATTGTTTTCAACGCGACCGACGGTAATGGATTCGACGTCTTATCAACAGGAATCACAAATCACACGTCAAAGCTTCACCCCTTTCAAAAAACCGTATAGGTAAAGCTTCACCAAATGAGAATAAAAGAACGCCAGGACTTCACTATAGCAAGAAATTATGACCTGAAGCTTCGACGGTTCGAGGTCGGCTTCGATATTTGGCGACCGTGAGGAGGGTGGGTACACGATTCAAATTGACGCCTGTCTAAATCTTTCCATTTTTAAAACATTTCTTGTTATATGCTCTAAATGTTCCTTTGAAGTAAATTGACATTTCATTACCTCATAAATGATTTGCTGTTAGCACTTAAGTGGGTTGTTTATTCCTTATTGCCAAGGCAGGTTTGGTTTAAAATTTGAAGCATTTTTAAATTAATACTTCTAATAGTTAATCATAATTTTGTTTAATCGTAATTGGTCCATACCAGTTGAGCAATAGACAGGAAGAATTTTTGATAGTCATCCCAGACCGAAGTCATATCAAAATCTAGATGTATTAAAATACATATTTTTGCCTATATCCCACATTTTGTTGTACTTTGCAGAAATATTAACTAATAAATAGGAGGAGATCAGTACTCTTCAAAATTGTCAACTCCGTTCAAATTTCCAAATGTTGTTTTTTTCCAATGGGGTTTGGTCTATAATTTACAGATCATTCAAGTTGTAATCTTTTCGTGTGGTTCCCTAAGGCTGACTCGAGGAGATTTTAAAATATATATATAGATATATATTTTAGTAATAAAAACAATCATCTTAAAAACTAAAGACGTCACCTAAAAAATGCTCAATTCCAAAGTTAGAGATGGAATAAGATTGTTCGTTTCATGTAGTAAACATTTAGCACTGTAGGTATAACAGTGCCATAGGAACGGGAATATAACAAACAAAAATTCGGAATCCAGAATTTAAAAAAAAAAAGTGTTGTTTTCTATTATGAAGGACCTTCGGTTTGAGCTTAGTTATTCCACACAGTTGATTAGTATATGTATATGCCAAAAAAGCATGATTTGTTTGAAAATTTAGTTGCACCCTCATCGGGAAATCTTGAATCAGCCTTTAAAAGGGTATGCCTGATTGCTAATAGCCTTGTCTCAGTACCCTTGATTTGTCAGAAGTGGTCAATATTTGGTTGTAAAGAAACGATTCTTTTTCTCATTACCCTATGAAAACCTTATAAGCTAAAAGACAGGGGTATGGATGTTCTGAGTGTGAAAATGAGTGTCATCCTCAGGAAATCTCATGAGCAGCCTTTACAAAGCACTCTATGGGGCTTACAAAATCACTTTTAAGCTCGCACATCAAAATTGGATTAAAATATTGATTGCAAAACATTACAGAGCGGGTTGGGTTCAAGTTTCATCCATAAACAGATGTTGAAAACTTTATATAATAAATCAGGTAATTCCCCCTTACACTCAGTGATAAACTTTTCTGCCACTCCCAAAGTACTTGGAAACACCTTTATGGCCAGGTACCCCAACAGTACCATGAAAGGTTACAGTGAAAGGACTGCCTTGGAAACCGAGAAGGTGGACGTTAAAACATAATTGAGAGGGTCCATGACTATATTGCCATATATTTATCAAAATTGAATTCAAAGAGGCTTCATTTTGCATTCGTAAAGCACGACTTCACTTTGTGGTTTCAAATAGCGTTACAATTGAGAGTTGAGGTTGAAAGGTAAGTTTTGAACATTAAAGGCTGACTCGACATTCGAATATATTTTTTTTGGGGTAGTAATTAACATAGTCATCTAGAACTAAAGATAATAACCTAAACTGCTAAATTCCAAAGTTAGAGATGAATCAGATTTTCCTTTCCTGGAATAAACATTTATGCACAGTTAAACAGTGCCATAGGATACCGGGGTATAAAGAAATTTTGGAGCCGCGAATTTTATAACAAGTTGTGATTTTCTATATGAAGACTTCGATTTGACCTTAGGTATTTGACATACACGTGATTACTATATGGGACAAGATTAGTAATATGCAAAAAAAAACATTGATGTGTTTGAAAATTGAGTGCGCCCTCATCGGGAAATCTCTGGTCAGCCTTTAACTGATATCCTTAATTCAGGAAAGCCACAATGTTTATAAGGGAAATGTACTGGTGCCCTAAACAAGGAATTAAGAAATAAAGGGTTTGCATGTGTAATTATGGTGAATAAGGTGTCCGAGGTCAGAAAAACTAAATAATGGCGAGGCGCAGCCGAAAGCCCATTATTATGAAGTTTTCTGGCCGAGGATGCATTATGAGCACATAAATGACAATGCAAACCCTTTATTTCTATTCTATTACTAAAACAGGCTTCATTTATAGAAAATGCATTGGCGACCATTATGGCAGAATAATGGGCAGTAAACGGACCAATCAGAAGCTGCATTTTCAATAATGGACCAGCAAGAGCTAATAGAATGTTCTTAATTTGTTTCAAGTACACTGGAGAATATTATTGTCTGCCACTGTTTAGGACCCTGCAGATAAATCCAGAGCTATATCTTGGCACTTTTGAGAAAGCAAAGTGAAAGCTATGAGCATTATGTCCAAAAAGAATTTTGTATTTATAAAGCATACCCATACCCAAAAGAGTACCCCATATGACAATTTGCGAAAAAATATTTATTTTTTGCGGGATTTTGTGCAAAAATTGGAGGTTGAAACAGCCTTTTTTTTCCCCACCTTGCATCATTAAAAAGACATGAGGACATTTTCTAGAAGGAAGCGCCGCCCAATTTCTTCAACACTTTTTTTTTCCTATTTGGATTTGCTCTAATACACTGGTAATCAATTCAAATATGCAAAAAAAACTGGGTTAAGGTGGATGCAGCATGATCGTGTGCACAGTCGTCTACAGCAGTACACGCAGTCGTCTCCAAGTAGATTTAGAGCCGTAGCAACACAATCAGTCTTTTTTCGCGACATGACGCGAAGCCTCTGCGAAATTCGCAACGCAGCACTGAAATATTGCGAATATACGCGTCATACTGCGCGAAATTTAAAAACAAAAGTGTACTTGCGGTTCTTCCTATCATACTCTCTCTAGCCATTATCCGATATTGGCGGAATGTAAGCGCTTCAAAACCGGGATAAAAAGCAGGCATATAAAACAATAAGAAGCAGGAAAATAGAGAATACGGATTCAACCAGAAAGTTCATGCACTACCTGTACACCCATTGTTAGATGGTTGAACAATTGTATAGGCCTACGACATTATGTTTTGAAGTGTGGAGTTGTTGATGCTTAAGCAAATCTGAATGCCAAGTTAGTGGAGAAAAAACCCCGCAGGTCAACGTAACAGGATTTATTTTTCCTTGTTTATTTGATTTAATTATTTATTTGTACATTAATGCTTGAGAGCTATATTCAGGGGGAAGTCGGTAACCAAGCTATGCAAGGCAAAATACAAATTTGCACTTTTTTGGCCACATCATGGAATAACGAAAACAGTAAGTCCGTTGACCCCCATTTTTTATTTTTATTTCTGGTGACGCATGTGGTGTTGGCCCCTGACATAATTAAAAAATCAGAAAAATTCCCGGAGAGGGCCCCCGTTTTTTGCTTGTGGTCGATTTTGCTTCATTTTATCATATTTCACATAGAACTGTGTACAAATTTTGGCGAAAAAAAATGTGTTTTTCATAAAGTAAATATCTCGAAAACGAGTCCGTGACACCCCTATTTTTATAAAGATTTTAATCAATTTTTTAAAACAAAAAAACAACCTAAAATTAAAAATTTTAAAGAAAATTCCAGGAAAAGAATTTATCATGCAGCATTCCACCTTAAAAAATGGGGTGCTTCTATCTGGAAATGTCCTCGGGTCTCTTTACAGAATGCCCCAAATTGTTTCAGAGTGACAGTACCAGATGTCAGATACACAGTGAGACAGTACTGAATAAGAAACTGCAAATATCAACATGACGGGAATTAAAGAAAAAAAATCTCACGGCACCGTTTTAACACTTGAAAATCATCCTAAAAACATACTAAGATAGGTTCCAGTTTGTAATCTGATGAAAACCCCCATATTATGAACAAAATATCAGCATAGTGCAATAGTGTGAAAGTCTGCACAGACAGGCTTGCAGCCAAACTGGGGGGTTTGTGTAAAACATGTTAACACATTGATCACAGTGTTAAAATGTAAAGTGATTAACACCCGGGTTAGCGACCTGATATCCATCAGTACAACTGATGATGTGAGACAATTACCGCCTTAGTCTTAACAACAAACAAATTTCCCCAATACTGACTCCAAATATGGCACAAAAAATACAAACACTGACATTTGAGGATGAAATTCTGGATAAGTGTTCTTCGTCTTCAATCCATCCACATGGGAGTTAAATGACTGGATAAGCATGTTCATATAAGCCGTTGGCATCCTCAAGGCAGGGGAAGGAGAGAGGGGATGGAGGGAATAAGTGAGGGCCCCCAAAAGATGTTCCAGGAAAATTGCTACTCCACGATGCCCTTATTTTGAAGAGGCTACTACAACCCGTCCACTGAAAACCAATAAAAAAATCCATTGGTCTGGCTATTTTTATTTTTCTAAGGGCAGAAATGGTACTTCACTGCTTTCACAGTGTCCTTTAAGGATTCGATGAGCAAACATCACCCACATTTTAGTCAAAACAAATATGAGAATATGGTTTTTGGCAATTACTTTGGCAATTTCCCCTGTGTCTACGTAACTGGGTTAAAAACAAGAAAAATACAGACGCAGAAAAAGTAGGATATAACGAAGGGTCTGATTGGAAGGTATGACTCAATGAGTGACCATCTGTAAACCTGAGGGAAAATATCCAAATTTCTCTTTTTTAAACCAAATGATATGAGATACCTGTACAATGAAACTCTAATAACGCATGGACAAGAACAAGATTTGGAAAAATTCTCTAGGATTCAGTGTTTCTATCCTATTCATGAATTATATTCCAGTGTTTTGTGTTTACATTTTTAGATTAAAAATATAGATGGATTTTCCATAAGAAAGTCACCAATTTTGTAACAAGAAAAGTCTTCAATTTTAATTTCATAATTTTGGTTACATAATTTACTTGAATGTCTATTAATATTGCATTTTTTAAATTACATTTTGCTCAAACAATCGCAATATTGTATTTTGGATTAAAAGGTGCCAATTGGAAATTCTTGTTTGAAATTAGAAGGAAAAAAAGAACAAAAATGACTAGAATGCAAAGAACAAGTTGTCCAAGCAAATTGCTGATTTGTAAGCTTCTTGTCAGTATAGTAATGGCCGTTTTCCTTAAAGGTGCAACGAGAGATTCGAGGCATCCAAATATTGTGTCGTAATGATAATAGTAATTCATAAGACACTCAATAAATTTCTTACCTTGTATTTGACTACAGAAATGCCTTAAAAGAGAGAAAAAAGGTGCTTTTGATTTGCTTATATTCCAATATAAAACCTAGGCTGTATTTTGTATTTGCTCCAGATACAGAATTAGAAATTTCACAATCTTTATATCAAAGAACTGTTTCCCAGCTTAATCCTTTTCCGGTGGTGATATTTTTGATTGAAAGCTTTATAACAGGTCAAAAATCAGTACTTTCAATTTTTTACGGACATCTGATATATTGAAATCTCTCATTGCACCTTTAATTCCCTTTCAGGTTAGTCAAGTTGAAGATAAAGTTTGACGTGAAAGAGTGAAAGACATGCAATGCCTGCTTCTGTACAAATATTTTTGATCCATTAATTATTTATGAGTGCTTAATAGTATTAGTAGATTGAGGGAGTTTTGCAGTGGTGTGCCCGAGTGAGCATTGAACTGAACTCCTGCACAATGGCAGGAAAAACTGTGTGTGCAAAATCCAGAATTGATTCAGTGTGACAAAGACAGGGAACATCCTTTCTAGTTGTACTATTTTGGGGTTGATTCTAGTATTTTACAATATCAATCAGCTCAGGTGATATGCAAAATACGGTTAGCACGCCGAGTTCTTAAAGCCACTATCAGTCATTTTTTTTTTCAAAATGTAAAATGCTGAATTTGTCTCTAAATTGCTAGTGTTAGATCATATCAACACCTTATATTACTGTTCTTTGTGAAAAACAGACACTAACGCATTTTAAAGCGGTCTTGAAGGTGCCATTTACGACCGTTTCTAGACCTAAAAAATCGGATCCGACTTTTATTAGTAACAAAGCATAAAACTCATAATTTTCGTGACACTACGGCCAGTTAGACTTACTTTTACCAGGAGTCTTTATACCACAACAAACAATTTCCAATAGAACAGTGCAAAAATGGACTTTCGATGAAAAATGGGGGCGTGAATTTGTTTACCTTTGTGAAGAAATCGCTGATAGTGGATTTTAAGGTCCATTGTATACTGAATTTAAAGGTCATACCACTACAGATAATGTTTATAAGGTTTTATTTTATTGGTTCTCAGGGCAGTTTGTATCCCTTACAATACATCATGTAATGAGTCATCAAAAGACTGTAAATGTCCATTTTATACTTCACTGCGGTGGTAACTGCACTGCAATGCAGTGTATGAAAATTAATAACAAACATCTCTGACTCAATGCAGCAGCAGCAGCGCAATGCAATTTGAACTGTGTTGCTTTTGCATTTTGTAATTCATGGTATCCTATTTTTAATGTCAAATTAATGTTGGAATATGACACTCTGGAAAACTAGAATCACACATTTTCTGAATATTTTAAAGGATATTCACAGCACTTTCTAAAGTAGATGCCATATGAAAGATAATTGCAATTAAAAATTAACACATTGCCTTTATTTGATTGTAAGTGTTTCTACTTTGTGTCAATTCCAGAATACCTAAAAGTAATAATTTTAAGAGCAAATCAAAGCATAAACATGTTGACACAAATTTCAAATTAGTAATAATAACTTCTACATCTTATTTAAAGTATGAAAAGGTATAAGGTAAACAAATTGTCAAATTTCAAGAAATAAACAAACAAATGTTAATATTTTCAAAATAAGGTTAGAAATCTGATGTTATCATAGAGCAAGCTATCGGAAAGTTGTTTTTTTTTTGAGAAGGAAAATATGTCTTGATTTTTTTCATGTGCAATTTTGGTGGTTATTGTACTTTAAAATCTTGGGGATAAATTCAGTAATCTGCCACCACATCCTTCAACTTGCGGTTTATTCCGTTAAGGCTGCCAAATTCACACGGTGGTGGCACATTACCATATTCTCTCCAAAATTTGAGAAAGAAAAATAAACCTATTTCTACTCAAAAGTGTTAAAAAACAGTCTAACATTAAAACCAAAATTAGAATGCACTGATTTAAAATGCAGCAACAGAAAAATGCACTGTAATTAGAAACTAAAATGCACTGTTAGTCTCTTATACCTCCCCAAAAGATACCATGATTGTGCCAATTTTTTGGGTACAATTTTAAGCGAAGACTACACCAGTGTTATCTTCTTAATCTCGGCAAGAAACTGGTACCAGTTTGCTGCCTAATACATATTACAAGGAAGAAAGTGGAGCACTAATGGCAAATTAACCTGAGAAGGGAGCCATCCCAGATTACATTATTTGGTGTAACATGATGGAACAGACGATGCATAAAGGCTTTTCTTTAACTTGAGATATACTCACAACTCCCAATCCAATATAGCACAGCCCGAACAGGCTTTAAAAGCTCCGGTTTAGGTCACTTTATAACGGCCATTAAAGCAGATGTTGATAGACCAAATGCAAATATTACTATAGTGAGGCCGTTTTGTTAAGGGTTGTATTTAAGTTCATGCATGTGTTTGCATGTGCATTGTGTGTGTGTGTGTATGTGCAGCCTTAAGGCCCTTCCAATTAAAATCCGACAACTTCAAAATGCAAATTGTAAGTCTTTCTTGAAATTGTAATGCAGCAAAAATATCATGCAATATTGCAAAATGAATCAATGTATAGAATTGTCCAAACCCTTATATTAACCCTTGTAATAAAATTCCAGATCCAAATTTCTTGTTGTACATAGAACCCTATGATATTGTATACTACACAAAAATGTTTACTACATCAAAACAAAAACTCTGATTCACCTCAAATTTTGGAATTCAGCATTTTAGGTGACTCTCTTTCATTTAAGTTGATCTGTGATTCACTTTTTTCTCTAACTGAAGAATGGACCAAAAAAAAGGGAAAAAATGTCAGTGTTAAAAGATATGAATCTTCATTCAATCATGTAAAAGTGAGTGTCCATATGGACAGTAATGACTAATCCAATTCTGTCCTTTATTAGGTTGCTTTTGGTCTTATCATTTGCAGGGTATGTTAGGATTCCTCTACTTGTTACAGATATGCAAAAATCTGATTTTTTTTTAGGATTTTTGTAATTTTCTAATTTAGCAAATCACTGATAGTGCCTTTAAGCATGAACTTACTACTCTTGTTACACTATCATTAACAATGTGCATTACACTATGCACATATACATATAGACTTACTCAAATCCTCAGAATCCCCTGCAGTGTCATCAGGCAAATATAATGCTTTACACTATGCATATTCGTGAATGGATGCATGAAAGTATAGACTGATTCAAACATATAGTATGATATTATAAGGCAGCAATGTGCCTTATAATTATGTATGAACTTGTCTCAAACCCTTGTAATTCTCTCCATACCATCATCAGGCATAAATGAAATGTCAAATTCTGCACCTCCGCGCTCCTGCGACTAATTGCAATGCTTTGACTATCTTGCAAATGGCGTACAGAGTGTTAGATTTGTCCCCTTCTCTGACCTTTCTCGGACTGATTTCTCTCCGGGGATTTCGTTCTGGCACCTACTTTATTCCGACTTAATTTTTTTGCCTGATAAGGATCACCTTTATTTTGTGATAAATGGCCACTGCCAGGGTCGTAGCCATTTTTTGTGGGGTGAAGATTTTGTAAATATTACAGCTGCTTTTTGGAAATTATGCCACATATTTATTGGATTCAATATAGCAGTCTTAGACTCAGAGATTTTGAAATATAATTTTTTTGTATATTAATTGCCACCACAGAGAGCTTTGATCAGGAAGAAAAAAGCTTGAAAATCATGCTAAATCAGCCCTCTTTTGACTTCTCAACCCCCAACTAGAAGAATCTGTTTCAAAACCACGTCCAACCAGGAAAGTGACCCCTGTTATGCCCCGAGTGATGGTGACTGTCAATTAAACAGTTGAGAGGAGATTACAAGGTTATAAATAAGGAGATTTAAAATGGTTGTTTTTGTATTTAAATTAAAGATCAAAAAAGCTTTTCCCTCTAAATGTTCCCAGATGTTGAAGTACAATGTTGTGCACTATGACCGTACAGTTTGACCTCAAACACATACATTAGGCCAAAAAAAGAGGTTTGTTTGCCGTAATCCGACCGACCCTAGAAAACCTGCCGATCCAATTTTTTTATGCAAATTAGCGCAAAATAAAAATCTGCCGACCAACCCATGATTTTCATTTACAATTTTTTTAAAAAAGTTTTTTTTACCTACACAAATACAAAACAACATCAAAACAAAACAACAAAACAACTATAACAAGTAAAAAAAAAAACTATCTTTGGTATGTCATTGAAAACAAAAACTTTAAATGTTGTATTCATGTTAGAGTAAAAGAGTGTGAAGTGAAATTTGTCTTTAAAAAAATCCAACCAATTGACCATAATATTTCCCCCTCTGTTATGGCAAACAAACATATTTTTAGGCACTATTGATCTTTATTTATTCTGTACTGGTTGGTGTGTAGCACAATCAACTATTTAACCTTGTAATCTCCTCTCATCTGCAAAATATTTTGGCTAAATTCTTTTCCATTATGATGATACAAACTAAAATATGGCTTGTTTATAGTTTACCAGAAATTATTTGTGCACTAATCTAAGGGCTATTGTAATTATCACTCGCATTAAAATGGTTATATTGGGTTCAAATGAAATGGCAATGACCATTCCTATAACACTTATAAGAAAAGCCTTTCCTTTAACCCCCTGAGGTCTACCGGCCGATTTCATTGGTTGTACATTGGGTTATATGATATATTTAGCCAATCAGAGATATTGTAAGAAAAGCTAAATGTTTGTACAGATATATAGAAGGTCTACTTTGATTGGTTACTCAGAGGTTATATCATGGTAAATCATGTAATGAGCCAATCAGAGATACTGTAAGAAAGGTGGTAGACCCAGGGGGTTAAAACTGCTCACCCAACAATACAGTGAAGTAAGTGCTATGTAACTCTAAGCCTAAAGTGGACTTCATACTGTCAATCTATCAATTATGTAGTCACTCTTTTGAATATGTTAGTCATGAAAATAAACCGCAGATCAGGTGTTTTACGATGAACTTTCAGGGTAACTAAAAGATGAAATGATTGGAAGTATGCTAGGGCTTGATGTATACCAAAATATTTGAAACACACATACATGTCTAGAAAAAGTGGGGAATGATATACATGGGAAATTTTGATATTTGGAGGGAAATTGTCTTTTAAATAAAGAAATGCATAAGAATTGAAGGGAAATTTTACAATCCTGGATTTAAATTTTGCAATCTTGAAAGGAAATATGGATTTTATTCCTGGGAAATTTCAGAGTTTCAGCCCTGGACACATACTAGCACACTTTCGCTATACATACTACTCTTAGAATACAACATAGATAATTCAAATATGTGGCGAACGTATTAAAAGTGACAAAGCGTCCCAATTTGTTTAGGATTCTAGACCCAGTGGCGTATGTTCCAATTACACCAATAACCTACAATTTTAATTGCGAGACTTCTGAATGCTTCACATGTTTGGAGAATGTCCAACTCAGACAAATTAGTTTCTTCTCCTCACTGAGCGAGCTTATTGCCTTAGATCTTCACAAAGTCTACATTCACTCTATAGAAATGGTATCATTAAAAAATATGTCCACTGAGCCCAAATAATTGGTCTTATTTGAAAATAATACACCATATTCACTGTAAAAAAGCTAACACCAAATCTTCACCACCCTCTCCCACTAAATGATGTTGAAGATATCATATAGCCAAGAAGTTTTATTGAGATTATAACATTGTTGTGATTGTACACCTCAAAAAGAAGAGCCTCTATTAAAAGGTGACAAAGTGTTCCAATTTGTTCAAGATTCTAGACCTGGTGGCATACATTGCAATTACACCTAAAACCTACAATTTCAATTTGTAGGACGGTCGCATGGTTTGGATACTTGAACAATGTCGACTCAGACAACTGACTTTCTTCTTATCGCTCAGATTATTGCTTTAGGTTTAAAAATTAAAAATCTAGTTCAATCCAGAGAGTGGTCTTTTTAAATAATGTCCATTGGGAAGTGTGAGATTTTGACCACCACTCATGCTCCTGGAGCATAGGTGTGGCAACCGTTCCAGAGCGGAGTATCATTATATTGAGTGCCTACCACAATAGCAGTAGCGATTTATTCCGTAAATGTATCAAGGATTAGAATGCAAATCTGGACACCAATCCTCGCTGGTATTGTGGTAGGTAGATGACCTCATGAACAGTGGTCTCGGGTTCGGAATCTCGCTACTGCCTTTTTTAAAATATATAAATTGGTTGTTATTTTTTCAGGTGAGAGGGAAAAATTCTAAAGTCAAAAAAACAATGAGAAAAAAATAATAGCTGCCCTTTGAGGTTAGTGAGGGAGACCTGCTCCTGGAGCTAGTGTGTCAAAACAAACTACCACGTGCCTGCATTGGGCACGAATACTGGGGTTCGTTGGTCAAGTACAAACCCATAGGCTTTTCAATTTACAAAAAATTGATCCCTCCCTCCCCTACTAGCTGATGTTGTCCAATGTTGCACAGTGCATTTACAGGGGAAGTTTGTCTTACAATACAATGATTGATTTCTTCATAATCAGTAATGAAGATACATTTATTATAAGTGACAATTTGTCACATTTTGTCTAAGATGACAGACTGTGTGGCTTATGTTCCAACTAAACCAATACTTAATTATTTTTTATTTCAAAATTACTATTTGAACCATTCTAGAAAAACTATCCAACACAAAAAATATATATAATACGGTATTCCCTGGAACAATCTATCGGCTTACCTTCATGGTTATGAATGGGGAATCACTATGATTATTCGGTCTCTGGATGAACCCAGATGACTTATACGACCTATATTTTTAATTTCCACATATTCGCCTGATACTTAACAATATTTTCACACCACACCAAATTTTGCCTGAATTAGATGAACGTATACAAATGAGCTCATCATGAGAAATATGCAACTAAAGTCAAAGATATGGTTTTATCTTTGTATCAAGTATGAATTTCATGTTTCATATCAGAATGGTGATTTTTAAGTGCCGGGTTAACATTTTTACCACACCCACACACACACAACACACACACACACACACACACACACTACCAAAGTAATACCTATATGCTTGTTTGCAAGAAGACAACAACTATAAAAGTGTAGCAACTGCTCAAAATTACTGATATTTTTCTTCCAAATGTAATTTCACTCCAGAGTTCAAAGGGTTAGACTTCATGCTAATTGACCAATGACGCACGCAGCCTATCTAAAGCCTTGCAAAAAGTGTAAAATGACTTTTGAAATAGCAAAGCGGAAATTCCGCCCAATCAATATGATTCCATTACCAACAACACATTTGTATGAATACTTTACACAGGATTAGATTAATACACAGTATTGACAGTCATGATAACTGGCATGGTGTGTTTATGTCAAGAGATAATAATCATAACATTTATCAATCACAAGTTGATGCTTCCGGCAAACTTGAAATTGGCCAGAACCTGTGACTTTTAAAAAATCATAATTCTTAAAATCGAAAGAAACCTAGGCCTCAGTTAATTTTTAGATGTTTCTTACATCTGTAAGAAAAATTATTGAGTTCAATTAAAGGTGCTTGTTCCGATTTATGTGTGTTGTGTTCTCTACTTGATATGAGAGCCTGGCACTTGCACATACACCCCATCAAGTACCGTGGGAAACAAACTTGCGGTTTTGATGGTAGACACAATAATGCATGCTGCAAAGCCCTATTCAATACTGTGCTAATATTGATGGTTAACCACTAAAACGGCGGTTTTTTGTTATATCTTGGGAATGAAATGGATTTGATGGCTCAAATTTCAGGATGACAATGAGAAAAATACGGCCTTTCATCTGATATCAAAATCGATACTACTTCCGGGTAAATCAGGGGGGTCCCAAAGACGCTCGGAACACGCACCTTTAATATTACAGTATTTTGTCACCTTGATGTAAATATATGGGAAACAAGTCCAAAAAGTGCCTTATTACTGAAGACAGAATAACAATGATTTTGGATTTTCTCAGAATATTCTGCAGAGGATCCATGTATACATATTGATTTCATAAATATTAGACTGTTAACGGAATAGTCCAAAAGTTGTTCATTTTTTAATCATTTTTTTCCTTCTTCTTTTTAAGGAGTTATTTTTTTATGAAGCTCTACATAATCAGTTTGAAATGGTTTGGGAAAATTAGTATCGTTCTAGACAGGAATTCAGAAAAATTATAATATTTAGAAATGTACTTCAAAGTTAAAAGATTACCCATTCTCAATTAAACTTTCTCACACTCAAAGGCAAACATGAGAATAATACAAGAATCTCATAATACAAGAAAATTACATATGTTGAGATATTGTATGGGAAGGTTGGTTGTAATTTTTAGCCAATTTCAAGAAAAGGCTTTTGTCAAATGCAAGTCGGATTGATAAAATGATGGGTTATCCCAGGGCATGAAGCATGACTTTGGAAGGGCACCAGGTGTTTTTTGTGCAATTTTCTATGGAATCTTTACAAATTTTGACTTCAATTGAGAAAACAGAACCCCTGTACCCCTATGATGCTATGCCACTGGGCTATTCTATGATAATTTTGTAGCAACTTGTTGATTTTGTTGATTTTCTCAAAACTGATACTAATATATCAAAATTGTTTAACAACAATATTTCACACTGTAAAAGGTTCCACTAAGAATGGTTAATATTGTTGGGAAAATTTTTTAAAAATACATCGGTCCTCGGACCGCTTGTGTCGCCTGCCGTCGCGGTTAGTGAATGATAGGCCTAACATGACTTTTGACCTTGATATGTGACCTTGGACCTCATAAACAAATGAGGGTTTGCATGTAAACTCCATAAACCAAGTTTGGTTCCAATTGAACTTCAACTTTTCAAATGAGGTCAATTTTACATTTTCGGCCTATTTTACAACTTGACCTCACATGACTTTTGACCTTGGTATGTGACCTTTGACCTCATCAACAAATGAGGGATCCCATGTTGCAAGTTTGGTTCCAATTGAACTTCAACTTTTCAAATGAGGTCAATTTTACATTTTCAGCCTATTTTACAACTTGACCTCACATGACTTTTGACCTTGGTATGTGACCTTTGACCGTATCAACAAGTGGGGGATGTCATGTTGCACCTGTAAACCAAGTTTGGTTTAAATCCATCAAAGTATGAGGATATTACAGGCAAATTTTAACCCTTTTTCACATCAACAACAACAGACATCAACAACAACAGTGGACAAAGTGATCCCTATGTGTCTTCCTGCCTTAGGGCAGGCAACACAAAAAATGCAAAAACTTCATTGGTGTTAGTTAAATTTTGCCCTAATGTTGGTTAAATATTTACCAATCTTAGTTAGTTTAGATATTAACATGTTTTGAAATGTGTTTAGAAATGTGGTGCCAAAAGTGTTTAAAACTCTAATCACTTTTTACAGTGTAATTGTGCAGCTTATGGAATGAATCTATAGTCCTTCAATGGAAATCTTTCCACTGGACTAATTCTGTGATCTACTTACACAAAGGGTAAACCCCCAAATGGGGTAACACATCAATTAAAAATCTGTAAGTTACTGCAAAAGTTTTACTAAATTTGTGAGAAAACATGCACTTGGATTTCAAATAGCACCCACGATTTCCAGCGATGAACTTCAGCATTTTGCTCTTTGTTTAAATGTCATACCTATTTCATGATCCATAAAGATTAGGTCATAATGATTGCATTCTAGACAACAAGCCAACTAAAATGATAGCCTACATAATGGTCACTTTAAAACATACTCCTGCACAGTTCTGGGCTAGTTGGTCAAGTATGTTGACATTAAAATTCAAACTTCCCCTTTAGATGCGTCCAATAATGGATACTCTAAATCTCAACTGGCTGGCTGGACATTACAAAACATACACCAGCACAAACCCACAAAATACATGTCAAAGACATGTCTCAAAGTGGAACTAAAGTATTGGGATACAGCTTTTAAAAATATGGCATGAAAACTGTTTAACTGATTGTATCTCTTCTAGAAGAACCAATTTACACATATAGAACAAAAAAAAAACAACAAAGGGTTAAAATTAAAATAATTTGTTTGCAAAGGTCCAATGCAATGCTCAAAGTTACACCTATGTGGAACATATTCCTGCACTATTATTGCTGGAGTTGACAATTTTTTTATTTTTTTTTCAAAATATGTCCCAAGCAATCGGGAGGTGGACGCGTTTCTCATAGGTCAAAAAGGTGTCTTGAATATAATCATTCACATTGCTTGTTATTACACCAAACATGCTATTTTAATACATCATAATCAAATTCATTTTTGTTAGTTTTAAAAACCAAAAAGAAATACATTAGACCCTTAAACCCATATTCTTTTTATTGAATTTTAAACCTTTTTTGGGGGGGGGCATGGGGTTGCACACACAAGCACTAAAATATCTCATATTAAGATAACCCATAACCCTGATCTTGATAAACCAGAAAAGTTACAGTGCAAAATTGTGATTTTTTTATTTTCTTTTGGTCTTAAATCAAATTTATGTTACTTTAAATTCATTCTTAGTAGCTAGTATATAACCCAATTGTCTGTGTTACAGACAGCAGTATTGTGTTGCAGTGAATCTTTTTTTAAAACGAAATCCAGTCGAAGTCAATCACAACACATGGCTGGAATCAATACTTTGTCCGAGACATAGATACAGGTGCATGAAAGGTCAATCTAACTTCAAAACGTTTCAAATTGGTAGAAATTGGGGCATGTTTTTTGGTACATAGTATTAATGTAACCATGGCTGGTTGGGTTGCTATTTAAGTTAATGGAAGCCTGCACATTTGTAACTTAATCATGATGTGAGAAACTTGATTCCAAGCAGCACAGCACAAATTATCAGAACATGTCCAAATTATCACTCTCAGAATGGGAAGTGCACAAAATAGGATTGGTAGATTGTAGGTTATTCCTTTTTGCTCCGATTGGTTCGGCAACATTTTGATCAATCTAACAAAGTAAATGGCCTTGGGGGCATTCACAAGAATGTCTTCTGATTTGGCAAGTTATACCTTTTTATTATTTTCTGGCCTTCAGTAGATTTGCAAGTCATACTCACTCTGGAGTCAAGTTGGAGGGTGACAACATGACATGACTCTGCCTTCGCTCTTATCCTTTTCCATGAATAAATACTGCAATTTCAAGGTCATCGCATGCATTTCTAGGGTGCAAAATACATTTAGTGATGTCATCCGCCCTTCATCCAATGATGTTGAGTGGTCATGCATACAAGAGCACAAGTCCAAAAATGTACAGGTTAACATTTTAAGAAGTCCAAAAGATGTCAAAGTTTTTAAACATTTTAAAGTGCAACGGAAGATTTCACATGTGAGTGTCCCCCAAAAAATCGAAGTGCTATTTTTATGCCCCGATCTAAAGCTTTCCAATCCAAAATATCCCCATCTGAAGGGATTAAGCTGAGAAACGTTTTTCTTTAGTACACAATTGTGAATTTCTAATTTTTGTATATGAGGCAAATACGAAATTCGAGCCTATGTTTTAATTGAAAATATAGCATAATCAAAATCACCTTTTTCTCTCTTTTAAGACGATCTTTTTTTGTCGGCCAAATACAAGGTAAAGAATCTACTGAGTGTCTAATCTAGACAAAACTAATATTATGACACAATATTTGGGTGCCTCAAAATCTCTCGTTGCACCTCTAAACATTTTAAGTCCAAAAATGTACAGGTTTAACATTTTAGTCAAAAATTTTACTACTTTACTTTAACCACAATAATGCACAGACACCAAACTAACCATGGTCCTTCCTAAAGATACTCAATCAATGTACTCCATAAGATGGGAGTTTACATCCATCATCACCTTGTGTGCACATTGGGTTGCACCACATACACACACACCAACACACAAACATACACCACCCACACCCACCATCAGAAAGATTCCCCTAATGTCCATCTACAGTGTGGGTTTTATAAACCAAGCTATTCTCACTTTAAAAGACCGTCTGCCGTATGTGTTTATTACCTCTGAAACAAGATCCTATTTTGTGTCACAAAATCTCTAATAATTTGTGAATGGTAGCTTTAATTCTCAAAATCTATGACAACAAAATTTGAGTTTATAATAATAATAATAGCAGAATTGATAGATCGCCTTAATGCTTATTGGCCCTCTAAGAGCGCTTTCATTCACAAATGGTAGCTGATCACTGTGTCCCAACTATAATACATAAACCATTTAGCATCATTTCAAGGATGCAGCGGATCGGATCAGCGCTTTCCCCCTTAATCACAGCAAACCTACATCGAGATAACCATGCAAGCCGGGATCAGAACGCTTACACCTGATTGATCTATCTTGTCCGCTTAAGTTTATTTATTCAGAGCAACTAAACAAAGATTGTTCACAAGTTTTACATGGAAAAAAATGGTACTTATATTCTTTTTACAGTTTGTGAAATATTGATGCTTCAAAAATATTAGCCAAATTGGAGCAGGCTTTCATGTTAAGTTGAACTTTCTTTCTTCTTTCACACATTATTCAATTCACAAACTATGGCTATTGGCTATTACATAACAATACTGGAAGCATACTCTGGGTATTCTCTGCTAAATTCTCTGTGGTATTCCTGCATTTTGCTGCAAGGCACTGAATGTTTAGAGAGATGAGCCACACAAAAAAGTTAATTTTTCTCCTCCTTGGCTGCGATATTATTTTCCTAGCATCCTTTTTTTTTTTGCTTAAAGGCTTAAATTTGGGTCATATAAGACTTCAGAAATGATTTCAGTATGAATTTGACATTGTTTCATCACTCTGAAGTAAACTGTGATCTTTTAGTGAATTTGACTAATTCTCAAATATTGAACATACACACATGAAGACACTATAGGGATTTATCCAACAGAGTGAAAATATTTGAAATTTGCAGAATATTTTAAAAGTGCAGGATAAGACTGAAAGAAGTCGCACTAAGTTACTTTTTTCCGAACGAAGATTAACAGAAAAGGAAGAAAACGGCAGTGTTCAAAGATACGATCTCCATTCAATTACATGTTGTACGACAAGTGTCCGTTCGACAATTCATGACTACAAAACCTTTTTTGTCTGTATAGGCTTGCGTTTTGGGTCGTATCACTTGGCCGGGTTTGTTGGAATACCAAGACTAGTTCCAGACATGCAAAAATCTGAATTTTGATGATTTTTTTCATTAAACCTGATTTATCAATCACTGATAGTGTCTTTAAGAAATGCTTTCCTGGTTAGAAATTTCATTCGTGTCTTAATACATATTATAATATAGAGTCTTGAATAGCTTGATAATTTGTGTTGATTGATTGATTGATTGATGATTCTAATGACTGCATTCTTATTTAAATTTGTTTTTAAATACTCAAAACCTGAACAAATGGGCTAAAAGTGCAATTTTTTAAAGTTAGGTGGGCAGATTTGTTGCTTACATCCTAACTACATGCAAACATTTCCGGCAAAGAAGTTCCATATTTACCCCCACCCCTCTTCAAGTTCTACAAGTAATTTTTTTTGGGCTTAGGTAGGTAATTTGTTAGGTGTAAGGCCATAATAAAAATAATTTTGTTTTCCCTGTACAATTTTGAAAGAGGAGTACATTCCATTGACTTGTGAATTCACACACATGTTTAAATGTGTGATGTTCGAAAGGAAACCCAGCTCACACAAAACTTCAATGTTTCAGGTACACTCGTTTTACCTTCCTTTAGGGTCAAGCTACATCACTGCTGGTTTGGCGTGATATTTATTTGCCCGCAGCCTTTATACGCAAGCGGGCATATGTCAGTGATTTGAATTAACGCTCGCGATTAAATGTTGTCCCATTGCAATTACACACTGACGCTGATTATTGTATTTGCTCAAATTATATTTAACTGTTTTGCATATTTGGTTCAATCTATAATCTACAGTGGTGTTTAAGTAATTCCCTAGTTACTATATCAGCCTCCTACACACAACGTTCACCACATGCTGTTAGAATAATGTGGATCTTTAGATTTTTTTCAGAGACCAGGAAGTTGACATGCATCAATAGTCTATGATAAATAGCCTGTCATATGTGATACGGGAAGGTAAGCCTAATTTTAGTACTAGAATTTGCAGTAAACTGGAGGGCTTGCTATATTCAGAAAAGAGAGAGTGGCAACCCCTTTGGATAGCAATCAGAACAAATTGGCAAAATGAGGAACTCAATATGCACATAATGGTTACACTCACAGATCACATGCACAATCTACATGTGGCCACTTTACTGACTAAGTATACCAAGTTCATGTAAAGTCAGTCACTGAAATGGAGCTTGCTTTTGGCGATGAGAAAAATACATTTTGATTTATGTATTTTTGCCTGGGGAGATCACTCAGTGACATCAGACACTTCGTTCCAATGATTGCCAGGCCAAGACTCCAGGATGATTGGGACAGGCACGGATTCCACATTAATCTTACCAAAACTGGCTGCGATTACAAACACACGTGTGAATCTTCATTTACATGGGCAAACAAATCATGGAAGCCATTGGTCCCAAGTCCAAATGACACCAGGAGAGAGGGAATTAATGTTTTAATCAACAGTTCTAAAAAAAATCAAATCCAGCAAAAAAAACATCCGGCTTGAAATGAGGACATCCTGCACCAAAGGTGAATACCGTATTGTTCCTATAAAGCCACGGGGCGGTTGCATTTTCAAATAGGGAGGGAGTTTATTTGCAGTCAAAAAATGGAAAGTGCAAAAATCCCGCAAAAATCACTCTACACACAGATTATTTCGCTGATTACCAATATACAAACGAACGAGCAGAGGGATGCTGTTTTCACAACCGCCCGCTGGTCAAATTCCCTAATAATTAAACTATTAAACACTGTGCATAACAGCGATTATGATAGGATTACGACAGTCCGGCCATAAATCATGGGATTTAGGTAAGCTTAACTCAATTTCTTGAATTGTTTTGAAAAAAATCGGATGGGGGCGTGTATTAGAGCAGGGGCGTTTATTAGGAAACAATACACAGTACCCTAAATAATACAATACATCCATCCATACAAACATACAGAGAGGGGGGACTGTGTGACAAGAGAAATCTAACTGGTTCCTTTCAGCTAAAGCTGACGGTCCACAAGAGCTCACATGATTTCACATCTTCAACAATGCTTTCGACAAGTTGACCGGTTGATTGACCTTGACCTTATATGTGACCTTTACCCCTACGTGGAGAATGCAATATCCCTCAAAAAACAAAAAATGGGTGTTCACCTGCTCTAAATGGTTATAAATTTTGTATTAAAGTAAGTAAATATTTAACAGTCCTTATAATTATATACAGGTCTTAGCTAGTGACCCACTCAGTCTGAACAGGCAACTCTCAATTTACACAAATTGCAAAATAAGCTTGACAACTTGAAAAAATGCAACAAAAATGATAGGGCTTCTAAAGATGAACGTTCAAAGTGTTGGAAAACTGCCTATTACCTGATATTAAGAAGTGAAAGTTGCATAGTCTTCTCCTCCACCCCCCCAAAAAACCCCTGGAACTTCATATGGTGCCAACCCCTGTGCAAAGTCTTTATGAAAGCACCTACATCACTTACACTTCTTTCAATTGAGATCAATACGTCCAAAATTGGATCAGTTCCTACCACATCATGCATGTCAAACATATCAAAATACAACAATGGAGAACAAGTAAATAATGACGAGGAAGTAAAATTATTATAGCAAATCCTCTCCTGAGAAAAACTTACACCCAAACTCAAAATCTAAATCATTCAATAAAGTGGTACAGTGCCAGTGTAGGGTGTAATTGAGGAAACACTCTCATCTCCACTTTGGCAAAAGATTTTGAAAATTGAAGTTACGACCATTATTAACTTGCTCACTAACCAAGTCTTTTATTGTTGAATCCTTGCACCCCTGCATACTGGATTGCAATAGGTAAGATCATTTTGCAATGTCAATTTATTTGTATTTTCATATACTTGTATTCTCATGTAGTCACATGTATTCTATGTGGTCACATTATTCTATATCAGTTCACAGGTATTCTCATGTAGTCACATGTATTCTCATGTAGTCACATGTATTCTCATGTAGTCACATGTATCTCCATGCGCCACTTGTATCCATGTATTCACATGACTGTTTCTCATGTATCACTTGTATTCTCATGTATCACAGATATCTCAGATACTTGTATCGCACGATTTACATCATTATCATGTAGTCATTTGCATTCACACATATTAACTTGCATTCTATCACTTCATTCTCATATAGTCATGTGTTCTCATGTTATACACTAGCATTTCATGTGTAGTACTTGTTCTATGTATTTACTTGTATTCTCATGTAATCACTACGGATTCACACACATTAACGTGTATCCTTGTGTATTCACTTGTATTATTCTCATGAATTTACTTAATCATTTTGTGATGTAATTGATTAATTCTATATAAAATTGACTCCTGTAGTAACATCTCTATATTGATACAGCATTATGAATACAATATAAGCCAACAGTCTCAATTCCCATGCCACAGTTCAGTAACTTTCAATCATAATCATATTTAGAAAATACACCCCCTAGTTTTTTAGTATGAGTTACGATACCCAGATCAAAAAAAGGCAAGTTCATGTTAATACATACACACACACTCCTCACTGAACTGTGCCCTTGGGATAAGCATATTCTAGCTTATTTACAGATGATAATTAAAATACCATTTACCTTTTCCAATGAGCTCTGCTTAAAATGCCTTCAAATTCAATAACAGCAATACAAGTTCCTTTTCAGCACTTAATCCTGGGTTCTGTAATGAAGCAAATCAAATGAACCAGAGTTTAATGACTCATCCTCGTCACCTACGTGGAGGTAACGAGTGGCATCAAATTGTCAAAACAAAAAGGATTATTGACTTAGGCAGTTAATCTACTTCTTGTACTGGACATTATTAAAAACCCTTGGAATTAGAAGACCATGCGGGTACTTTTACTACAACATCGTCATCTTATTGGATCAGTTTTTACAGCAGGCATATAAGTGGTTTCCCTTTCCATTGACCAAGGTTCAATTATTGGTGTCCACACACAAATAGGGAGAAGTTTGAGGTAAATGCAATATTTGTGATTTTCTGGATAAAAAATATGGCCCAAAATAAACTTCTCTCTGATTTTTTAGACTTAAAGGTAAGTCTATCCACTTCTGTGTTCCATGCTCAACATTTCGGAAAGTGTTTCAGTTTTTTTTTTTTTTTTTTTTTTTTTTTTTTTTTAATTTTGCAAAACCCAATAACCCAATAAATGATACGACAATTAAATTAAATGAATAGGGTCAGTGATTAATTGACTAGGCATGTAGCGTATTTCTAATAGGGTCTTTACAGAAGGGAGTTCTACTGAATGGACTTCTGTTTGTCCTTCAGATCATTCAAGCATGCAGAGAATCAATACTGCAACTGGTTCACCAGAACATTTCTGCAGGTGATCCCTTGGTATTCCTGGCATGCTTGGGTCATTCTGGAAGACAGGTCTGGCAAAGTTAACCTCTGACCTCTTGTACAAGCACCTTATTAAACTAATTAAAAAAGGATGAAATGCCCACAGAATCCCCATTTACTTGTTTTATTGCCATTTTTTCAACATTTTACCATACTATCTGTGCTATTTCCCTATGGAACATCTTACATTCTTTCTATTAAACACTGCTGGTTGCATACAAAATATATAAACAAACGTGTTATAACAGATCATCGAATACTATGCAGAACTGAATGTGTAATGTAATTTGTTGACAGTGATCTAGTATGGTGAATGAAGCAATGTCAAAATGGTCCACTTTATGTGACAACTACAACCAGATGCCAGTAGTCATGATAGAGCATGTATTCACTTCAGATTCTAGCATTCATTTGTTATATGACCTGACATTTATTTGCTATGCATTTTTATAAAACCAGTTAAACTATAGCATACCTCCATGCCACTGTATTACTGTGTACTCATATCATTCTCAAAAAGGCTGTTTTCCTTCATGCCGCCGTAGAATGTACTTGATATTGTAAGTGCTCTTCTAAATCATATTACACTGCTCATATGCATTGCTAAATTAAATTAGGCTGGCTTCTGGCTTTTATGAGTCTTCCAAACCTTTTGACTGTGCAGCACAGATTTTGTTGGACACTGGGGCCTGACACATTTTGGTGGTGTTGTGGTTGGACTGACATTGTAATTACACCATCTCAAGTGAGGGGGGAAGATGGGTGATGGAGTGAGGAAGGGGTGTCAACAGAAAGAAAAAAACTTGGGACGAAGTGATAATTTCTTATGTGAATAAGATTGGCAATTCAATTGGGGAACACCAGTTTGGTGGGGGGTCATTCCCCTGCTTTTGCTACTGCATTAACATCAAGCTGCATGAGGATCATTTATTATCCCACCGACTATTTTTTCTCTTTTTTTTATTTTATTGGCCAATTGTTTTTGGCACGGCCTTCTTTTCCCCCACTTTGAGGCCACATATTCTTCACCTGAAAAGTAAAAAAAATAAAAAAAATGAGTGTGCCCAACTATATTTGTGTAGTGTACTGAGACAAATCTTAGTGGGGCCTTCCCTTTCAATTCTTCCCTCTCTTTATCATCAATCTTTTGGCACAGTTCACTGGTACTATAAATCACTGAATCAAAGCCCAGAACTGGGACTCTGGGTGTGATCTGCAATGCCCTGAAAATGGGTCAGTCAATAAAGTTCACATACACATAATGGATCACAGAATAACATCCAGGGACAAGAAAGTATGCCATTCGGTAAATCATAATTCATATGGAACAACTCAAACTTGTATAATTAATAATCCATCTCATCCCGATGAAAAGATAAATACGACCTGATTTCTATGCATAATGAGCAAGCTGTGGAGCAGAGTTAGTGATAATTTTGTTAATCCATTAAAATGAAGCTTTTAACAGATTCATTTTGATTAAAAGTCTGTGAAAATGGAACATTCTGGATTCTGTAGGTATGAATTGGGAAGGAACTTGTTACAGGGTGACCCAAAAATGCAACTCATGAAATGTCAATATATTGTCATGGGCCGCATTTTCGGATCACCCTATACGTTTGATGATATCTCATAACTCATTTCATAGGGCTAACTCACTTTGATCAATCGATCATGTTGCAAATATATCAATCCAGCATAACAGCATTCAAAAAGCAATAACACAAATTGTAAGTAAACAAAATTACAGAACAAAGAAAATGTATGAAAAGATATTCAGGACTTATTTTTTCCCTTAACCCTTTCAAAACTGGTAGATTCAGTTTAATTGCTTATAAACACATAAGAGTCAGTAGCTTTTTGAGATGCTTCCTGGATGACCTCAAGTCATTTGGGAAGTTATCTAAAAACAAATGACCCATTATCTTTCTAAGAGTATCTATGATTGGCTCGTTACCCATGGCTCATAATATAACCTTTGAGTAATCAATCAAAATAAATGTTTATACAGAGTGCCCCCCCCCAAAAAAAACCCTAAAAGCACCCCCAATTGCAGGTCTTTGATAAAGATTTCTGCAAATTATTGACACAGATTTAAAAAAAGTATTGATTATTAGGTTTTCAAAACAGCAAACTTAGTTGAATTCGGGTTCCAAATGACCGAGTTGTCCCTTTATTTAATTAAATCTGTATTTTTTTACTTGTAACATGGACAGACTTGGTTTAGCACACATTAACATATGTGTTTTGATGATCTGTATTAAAAAGACAGTGTCTGTCAGTGTTACAAGAAAAAACAACAGATTTTCTAAATAAGGGTTGGCCAAATTATTCACTGGGTCCAAAGTATGCACATGTACAAATACAGCTTTTTTGTGACTTGTTCCAATTACTTTCTCTGGGAAATGCAAGACCAAATCATCCAACACTATTTTGAAATATACAAAGCAAATTGTGATTTATTTACTAAATTCTAGTCCTGAAAGAAGAGTCATTCTGTTACATCAAGAGTTATGCTTATGTCTTGGATATTGAACTGCCATTCAAATAAGCTGTGTTGTGTGCATGGAGCAAGTCAAAATGCTGGGTTAATGGATGGTGAAATTCAATGCTTTTATAGTGGTATTGTTTTCCGACGAAACTCTTTTAAATGTGCCGTCGTCGAAAAAGGGGCGGTATAATACGGGCTTGAGTTGTGCTGTAAAATTAATTCACAGACACAGAGAATCCGATTTTCCAGCTGTGGAGGAATTTACGGCAAATTAAATGCAGACTTTAGGAAGTAGAAATATAGTCAACGAGGCGATGGCATTTCATGCATTCCTACTAAATTCAATTGTGAACCCATCGAATTTGAAGTTGTCTGCAAGAAAGCGCAAGTGATGCAGCAGCGCAAGAATGGGATTCACGGCCAATGTTTGAAATGTCTTCAAAAATAATTTTGCATATTTCTGCAAAAATGTACTCTTACACTCCTTTCTCTCTCACGCTCTCTCCATAATCAAAACTACAAAGTGTTCAACTTAATATTTTCAGAGTAAACATTGACTGTAAATACTTCACACTTCTATTGGGTCTTTTCAGGCTTTTTACTCAAATCACGGTATTTTATTGCGTACTACAATTGATGAAGCTTGCTTTGAGGCAAATATTTTTACAATAAACATGAAGCGTGACCAATTAACGGGAGGGGTGATGTCGATAAAGGGCACAGAGGTTAACACTCAGTGTTTTTTACTCTCGCTCCCTTGTCAATGACAAACCTTGGGAAAATCCTGATCAAGAGTGGAGGAAATGCACGAAGACAGCGCGAAATCAATAACCAGTAGCAGCCCCCAAGAATGATTATCGCCACAAAGCCGGGAGTCTCTGGGCCCTAGACCCACTGCCTGCATATAAATGAATGTATCGTGCTATTTGTTTAATAGCCGCATCTCAAATCGCAAAGGAATGCGCACTCATGAACTCTTATTGTTACCTGTAGAAATGGCTATAGCGCCTACTTGAGGTGAAATATAAGAGCTCTTATTGGTCATGGAGTGATGGTACATGTTGGTAGTATAACACCACTTATGGTTATCAGCATAGTACTATGCTGAGAGTGAACATTGAACTTTCGAGGGAGTAGAATTTCACTATTTTGGTTCCAACCAAACACATGCAAAACATATTTTGAAATGCGATTTATCAATTCACATTTCATAATTGTCATATCGTAAGCATACTTCATGCTAAAGGGTTTTAAGAAATGGTGCTAAAATAAATAGACTAATTTAGAATATTCATGAAGACATGATGAGTCGAACTTTGCAAAAAATAGTTTTGAAACAATGAGTTGCTTTTAATTTCCATTGCTTAAAGGCACTATCAGTGATTTGCTAAATCAGAAAATCAAAAAATCAAAAATCCGATTTTTTCATTTCTGTAACAAGTATAGATATCCTAACATACCCTACAAGTGATAAGACTGAAAGCAACCTAATAAGGACAAAACCATACATTTTAGTCATTACTGTCCGAACGGACACTTTACTACAACACGTAATTGAATGGAGATTCATATCTTTGAGTACTGCTGTTTTCTTCCTTTTCTGTTAAGTTTTCAGTTGCAAAATTTTACTTATGAAAATTCTATGGACTTGTACTTCAATTAGAAGGTATTTCTGCAAATTTCAAATATTTTTAATCTTTCGGGTGAATCACTGATAGTGTCTTTAAGCAAATATAAAGCCACTATCAGCAATTTCTTCAAAATGTAAACAAACCACGCCCTTATTTTCATAAAAATCCATTTTTTTGCATTGTTGTATTGGAAATTGTTGTAGTAAAGACCCCTGTAAGCGGCTAAGCTTAACAAGCCATATTTATCAAGCAATCGCAGTTTTTAATGCATTGTTTACTAATAAAAGTCAGGACCACACTTTCATTAGTAAACAAAACAGTCGTAAATGGCATCTTCAAGACTGCTTTAAAATGCTTTAGTGTCTGTTTTTCACAAAGAACGGTATAGTAATATAAGGTGCTGATATGACCTAACACTAGCAAGTTAGACACAAAATGGACATTTTGAGTTTGGAAAAAATAGGGACAGTTTTTTTTTTTTTTTTTTTTATTTTTAATCTTTCGGGTGAATCACTGATAGTGTCTTTAAGCAAATATAAAGCCACTACCAGCAATTTCTTCAAAATGTAAACAAACCACGCCCCTATTTTCATAAAAATCCATTTTTTTGCATTGTTGTATTGGAAATTGTTGTAGTAAAGACCCCTGTAAGCGGCTAAGCTTAAGGTAGGATTATCGGCTACGGCTTCGTGCCCAGATCTTGTTGAAATTGTCATGAAATGTTGGTATTGGTGAAAGAAACATGTGTGCCAAGTTTTAATTTTTTCCAAAAATGCGTTTGAGAGATATGTCACATAATGCGTTTTCAAATTCCCATAGACTTTTTTTTTTTTTTTTTTTTTTTGTTTTTAATTTTCCCTAAATTATTTTTCCCTAAAATTTTTTTTCTAAAGAATTAAACACTTGATTCCAAAAAGCCAACGTGAGATTTTAGGTATTTTGTTTATACACACATTCCAAAAGTTTCAGCTTAAAATCACCTTCCATTTAGGCTGGGAAAAATTATTTATTGTAAAAATTAGGGAATTTTAAAAAAATTAATAAAAACACTAAAACAAATCATGCAGTCTTGAAAATGCAAAAAATTGTGGAGGAGAGTTCAATCCTTACCATAGTCAAGTTTGGGCTAAATTGATTCAGGGGTTTTGATTTTATGGTCATTTTTCTGTAAGACCATTTTATCCGATGATCCTACCTTAACAAGCCATATTTATCAAGCAATCGCAGTTTTTAATGCATTGTTTACTAATAAAAGTCGGGACCACACTTTCATTAGTAAACAAAACAGTCGTAAATGGCATCTTCAAGACTGCTTTAAAATGCTTTAGTGTCTGTTTTTCACAAAGAACGGTATAGTAATATAAGGTGCTGATATGACCTAACACTAGCAAGTTAGACACAAAATGGACATTTTGAGTTTGGAAAAAATAGGGACAGCGGTCCCAAATAGGTGTCATCCAATTATGTGGTTGAAGAATAAGTGTACAGGAATGTATAAAATTATATATATAATTGAATGACTTCTCATGTTTCAACAGTGTACAGTGAAAAACAGAACTGGTGGGATTTCATAAACAAGCAGCAAGTTACTCACTCTTGCTAATGCAACCTGTGTTTTGGAAAAAAAGAAATGCCACATCAAACATTTTAACAAAAAGTATATACCATTGACCTCTGAATGACCTTTGACCTCTTTATCTGTTACCAAACATAAGAGCCCTTGCATCAATGTATAAGCATACCAAGTGTGAACTTGATCCACTGCACTAAAATGCTAGACAACATTTTAACCAAAAGTGTCTACCAAAAGTTTGACACACACACAGACTGACAGACACACGAATCATGCTGCCATGAGGTCTTCCTAACGGACGACCTAAAAATGACTGATAGTGGTTTTAAAATTGTTTATATTTTTTGCAGCAAACAATTTAATTGTGTTGTGGTTTCAAAATGCAACACTCTTAAAATATCTCATGATCTTATGAGGTTTCTAGTCAAAAAATTAACCAGATTATAGTCAAGTTTGACAAGATCCTGGTCAATTTTGACAAAATTCTAGTTACATTTACAAGATTCAAATTTGACTAGAAAACCTTGTAAGATCATATTTTATTTGGTACCTTGTCAAAACTGAAGAGGTATTTTGTAAATGAATAACAAAAAACACATGGTTGACATTAAACTCATTTAATTTGATTGGCTCGTATTTATTGTTCTTTAAAATTTGAAATGTTTCTTTTTGTGTACGGTACTATAATTGCCAAATTAAAGGTCTATTTTTTCATCAGTCTCTTTTACAAACACATCATTTGTATTTAAAATAAACAGCGCAGCTCAGGCACTCTGTAGTTGAGTTTCATAGTAATGACCTTCACAAGTTACATTATGATTATTCAAGTGGACATGACTCAAACTTTGAAATGATAGTGTAAATAACACTTGAATGTAATGTCAAGGCAACTCCGAATAAGCTTTTTTTCATTCACATTTTGTCATGATATTATGCTTCCCATTGAATTATTAAATTCACAAAATATAAGCTTACCTGGAAATCTTTTTCCTGTTTTTTTCCACTGATTTAAAAAATTCAAATTACAAAACTCCATTTGGTAAAGGCCCGATTGCTATTAGCCTTCAGTCCCCAGAACCCCAGATTTTACCAGAAGTGGTAAATATTTTGGTGTCTAAAGAAAGCTACTATTTTTACCATGTGAAATTAGGGATAAAATATGTTTGGTTTGGATGTTGTGTGCGAAAACGGGCCCATTTTGGTCCACCAATATTAATTTTAAAAAGTACTCTATGGGGCTCACAAAATTGTGTTTTTTTTGCTCTCACATCAAAATGGATTGAAATAGCAGCACGAAACTTCACAGATGGGAATATGGAATCAAGGTCGTCCAATCAAGATGAAAACCTGAGATAATTAAATTGGGCTAACCCCCTTTAAGTATTGGAAGATACTATAAATATTTTTTTCTGTCAGTTAAGAATATTGCACTAAATCAAATGTGTTTCTGGGACTGGGAAATCCCATTAGTTGACTGTATCTATACAAGTGGATAAAAGTTTATCATTTTAATCCCCAAATGAATAAAATTATCTGTTTTTATCATATTTCCCCAACTATTAACTGGATATCAATGCTAATTTTCTGCCTAATTTTGTGATTAGGAAATCAGTAAAAACCCCCATCAATATTTAAAAGTGAGATAATAAAATCACAGAATGTCCCCTTAATATACACACTATAATTATTCACCATAGGGGATATTTTCACAGAACAGCATGTGTATTCAAGCACGGTAAACAATCCCTTAAGTTAAAAAGGTATAGTTAACATTAAAACATGCAAAAATAAGAAGTATGCAAATTAAAGGGTAATATTCGTGAAATCTCTAACATCTCCAAGTGTCTTTAAAGCCCTACAAAACTTCAAATTTTTGAGAGACAAACTGTAGTAATCACATGGAAATCAAAGCAAACAAAACCAAAGACAAATCAAAACTCTAGTGAACTTAACGAATATATTATACTGACAAACATACAAACAAACTAATAAAGGATGTAATGAAATTCTTCCCTGGACTGCAAAAATCACTTGTCATGATATATATTGGTACATCTAACATCCGGCACTTGATTCCGAATCCTTGACAATTCAACGTCAAAATAAACCACCGTAGTTGTGGTTTTTTAATATGCAGTGCAATCAGCCTGCTAAGTAATACGCACTAGACACAAAATGCAGGTTATTCACACCAACACACCGCCATCCGAACACGCGGTCCCCGGATACAATGTCGCTCATCTCTGGTCATATTACATTCTAAGCACATTAAGCAGTGGAGTGTAGACTTGTGTGTAATATTTCCCCCATACCAATGCATGGCGCTGTGCCTTGATAGACTTCATTAAGTGCCGAATAGGGGTGAATTATGATTTGACGCAGCCTGATCATTTTGACGTGAGTCTGCATTGTATCATAGCCATCCAGTATCTTGGTTCTGTTTTAAAGATACTGAGTGTAAAATGAAACATTCACACCATGGTGTGCACATCCTGACTTTGGGTGAACCCCTGGGTACGGGTGCTCCCCTAATTTTCTCTGAATTTATTCAAATGTTTTTGCTCAAATAAATGATTGCAGATTTAAAATTACATTCCATACAAATGGGGAGGGCATTCAAAGATAAGTTGTACATTTAAAGGTGGATTTAGCAAATGTATCTTGGGCAGTGACTGTAATGGAAAAGTTACAGCAAATTTCAATCAAACTTGTACAAGTTCACTGACCCCTTGAAAGCTCAGCATGACATTTGACCCAACTTGTGCCATGCCCCTTTATAACTGCCTTATTGTTGATTTCTAAAAACATGGCAAGTATGACAATGATCAGGCATTCCACTTAACAATTATCAGAAGTATATGCCAACTGCAAAAGTGCACTGACCCCTAGCACTGGCAACATGACCTTTGACCTCAAACTGTCAACTTTTTAGTATAGCCTCAGAACCAGTGGCGTAACAGGCGGGGGGGCAGGTTGCCCCCCTGACGACTTTGGCCGGGAAAAAATTTGAAAAAATCATGCTAAATCAGCCGTTTTTGGCCCTCTCACCAGGAAAAATTGGCATTTTGACCCCTCTGAGAGGGAAAATTTCCCAAAACTGTGAAATTTGCCCCCTCAGAGCGGGCAGGCCCGATACGCCACTGCTCAGAACAGTATCATAGGTGTGATAGGTGCTCTGAAATTTCACCAAAGTTACTCAGTGTGTTTATTTACAGAGCATGAAGAGGTGGTGAACGTCCAAAAATACATTCACTCCAGCAAATATGAGCTTGTTTTGTGCCACGACACACACACACGGAGAAAACTCAATGCAATGTTGCGTGTCATCAACCTTCTGTATTTACACTGAAGGTCCCTAGGCGAAATGTCAACCATGCTAGCATGGTCAACCATGGTCAACCATGGTCAAAACATGGCTGACCATGGTTGACTATGGTCAGCAATGATCAGCCATGGTGGCTTGACCATGGTCAACCGTGGTTACCATGGTCACCATGGTATCCATGGTCGACCGTGCTTTAGCATGGCTGAACATGGTCAGCCATGGTCATCACCTGACTTGACCATGGTTGACCATGGTTGACCATGGTCACTTCAAGTATACCATGGTCAACCATGTTTATCACCTCATTTGACCATGGTTGACCATGGTTGACCATGGTCACTTCAATGCAATTGTGACTGACCATGGTCACTTCAAGTAGCCCATGTCTGACCATGGTCACTTCAAGTAGCCCATGTCTGACCATGGTTGACCATGGTCACTTCAAGTAGCCCATGTCTGACCATGGTCGCTACATTTAGGAAACTGATTGTCTGGCCATGGGTCACATGACACTTAGTGGCTGTATTGTCTGACCATGGTTGACCATGGTCACTACCAGTGTCCTAAGGCCCAAGAATTGTGAGAAAAAAATATTCAAAATCATGTGGAGCTTTAGGTTAATTAGGAGATCCATGGAGTAATGATAATAATTACACTTGTCCACTAGTATATTCAGCTGTGAACAAGAACAAAGACAAGTCATGAGTTGAATGGTGGCCACAATTAACAGCATAATGGAATTGGTTAAAATTTATGGCAATACATGTTTTTTTGGTTCCTGGCCAAAGTCAATCTGTACCTGAATTCTACTGACTCCCACAATGCACTGATGATGTACACATATGTGCCACACCATTCTTGTTAGTCAACCATGGTCAAGACACAGCTGACCATGGTTGACTATGGTCAGCGATGATCAGCCATGTTGGCTTGACCATGGTCAACCATGGTCAAGGCACAGCTGACCATGGGTGACTATGGTCAGCGATGATCAGCATGGTTGGGAATTGACCATGGTCCACCGTGGTTACCATGGTCCCCAGGGTCACCATGGTCGACCTATGCTTTATGCAGGCTGAGCATTGCAGCCAAAACCATGGTTATCATCTGTGGGCCAGGGTTGACCATGAGTCCCCCCCTCAGTGCAATTGTTTCCCATTGAACAGGGATTCCCCAAGGTTTTTCAGGAGGATGTTTCATCATTGTGAAGCTCTGTGACGAAGGTTGCCATTTGATGAGTATTACTTAGTGTGTGTTTACTGTTGAAGCTTTTTACAATTGATATATTATGTTTGCCCCTTGTTATTGACAGCAAGATAGTTTAGCTGAATTGGAAAGTCATCAGTCTTGTTAAATAAAGGGTCTGGTTCTACTTCCCGGATCAAGGTAAGTTGATTTTCTGTCACCACTAATACTATACCTAAACATAAGATAGGAACTATACTGGTGTATAAATGTGTAAAACCATAGTGATTTGATTTTTTAACCATGATTTGAAAATTGCACCATACCATCCATGACTGACATGGTTCAATTGCCCATGCTTGACCATGGTCAAACATGGACAATTTAACCATGGTCTCAACAGGGTTTAACATGATCAGGTTGACCATGGTTAACCATGTTTTAAAAAATGGCACACCACAGTCAACCATGGTCGAAAACAACTTAAGTGACATGGTAAGCATGGGGTCATATTAACCATGGTTGACCAGGTTTTGAAAAATGGCCACCACTGCTGACCTTGGTCAAACATGCAGAGTTTTGACCATGGTTTGACCGGGCGTGCATTTTTCAAAACATGGCTAAACCATGGTTTGACCATGGTTCAAAATCCCCAGGGTTGACCATGGTAACCATGGTTAAAACCATGCTTTTTTAGGCCTAGTGGCTTTTAACCAAGAGCACACACGCGTTTGCATGTTTCCCCCGCTATGCACACGTTGGAACCGGTCTATAAGCTTTGTGGTTTTAATTATCACAAAGTACGAGCAAAAATAGAACTGTAATCATACAATTGATTGATTTGAAAAGTATGGAAACATTAAAAGTTGGCCTACAATTACCTGGATGTCTTTATCCTCAAATCAATGTCCCAGTCTGTTTTGGGTATGTTATTTTTAGTGTAAAATATATCTCTGTCTTCCAATGGCCGAGACTATCATTTGAGAGCAAATGAAGAAATTTTGTATTTTGTGAAAATGTGCCATGCGCCTTGTTTACATACCAACTTAACTTTACATTTATCAGGTGGACCAATCTGGGACCTACTTAACTATTTTTGTTTCTGCTCCTATTTTTGGTCACAATCACTATTTTTTGTTTTAGCAGGAAAACTAAATGTCTGTATAAGCCAACAGCCCTGCTAGCACCACACAATTATTCCCATGGACTATAGTTTCTATCACCACATCAGAATCATTGAACAAGAGTTCAATGCACGCTCTGTTTCTTTTCCATTAATCTTACTCTTTGATATCCCAAATTAAAACTATATAATAATAATAGTGCCATTATTAGATTTAAAAGTTCACTAGACACAAACAAAAATAACATCATGCTACTTCAATAAGGTTCTCCAGTGGGATGAAATAGTTGATGGCACTGGGACCTCAACATTAAAGCCACAACCAGTCAATTATTTAAAAGATTTGTACGACCAATTTGTTCAGTAATTGGGCTTGTTGAATGATGTTACTGTATGAAAAAAGACATTGGAATATTTCTAAGATGCCATTTCAAGGGCAGCATTTGTAAACACATGGGGCACATGTGGTGTGAGTGGATACAGTGTAGCCTCATAAGCATAAGGTGTGGGTTGAGCCCGCTGTCGCCAATGTGTTTGTGCACTGGGCATCGGCACTTTTTTTTTTTTTTTTGTTTTTTTTTTTTCTGTACCCGCTTGCTCTCTCCACCCAGGAAGTATGGGTATACTGGCATATGCTGGGAATGTAAACCCTCACTGCACGAGGAGTGGACGAACCCACACAAGAACATTGTATGAGGGAGTCTGGCCCCAAACGCCAATGACAGAGAGTTGGGCACTCCACCTGCTGGGAAACCATTGCATTTTTTATTTTGTAAACAGGGTATGATTATGGACAGTTGGTAATGTATGGCAATTGTGTTGAACAACCAGTTGATCAGGGCACTTTCTTTTCATTTTTATTTACATGGAAAACAATACCTCACCCAGTGCAGTATGTTCCGGTGAGTACACAGCTTTCTAAAGTGAAACCCTCAAACAAGTCATTTAAAACAATTTTCTCTCAGCTAGATAGAGAGTAGTCATGAAAGTATGTGCAGCGATGAGCATAATTGTGTGAGTTGACAAATGCAACATTAGTTTTCAAATCGCAAATGGTTGCCACACATATTAGAATGCGCTCGCATCAAATTTTGGTTCTGTGAGCTTCATTTGAATGGTTGTGGAGTGGATTGATTCAATGAAAGGAAAAATACAGCTAATTTTAAAACATGTTAGGCCATCTTTTTGCGCAGCTTTTTGCTCAATGACATTGAATATTTAAATATAAATATGAATTAATAAAACTTAACCTCCTGAGCTATTCTTTGAAGATAGCAGATACAGATCAAAAATAAATCGCGGTCCCCGGACCACGAGTGGGCGTCTGCCGTCGTCGGTTTGTGAATGGGGCCAGAGGTTACATGGAGGTCATGAAGGTCACATGAGGTCACCAAAATGTCACCCACCCCGCCCCTCTTTCACCAAGTTAAATCATTGAAGCACGTACGGACTCATTACGCATGCAAAGATATTAAGGGTTAACATTTTGACCGGCCACCACCACCAAGGCCATGAGGTCACCAAGGTCACAGGAGGTTAACCAACAGTCACCCCACACCCTCCTTTCAACCAAGTTACATTATCGTAGCCCTTACGGCCCTCACACGGCATGCAATAATATTAAGAGTTAACACTTTGACCCACCGCATATGGGGGTCCGCTTTTGTAGTACTCCCTTGTTTTTTTTTGTGCTTCTGCATTTTGCAGATGACACAAAAAACAGACAGTCTAGAATCAGCTAAAAGGCTTAGTGCCCCAGTACAGCCTACAGTTTTGATCTCCTAGATAATAGTGTATCAGTAGGCAGTGGGGCGCCACACGGGGGGGGGGGCAAGAGGGGCGATATGCCCCCCTTAAAATTGTTTCTTTCCCCCAGTTTGCCCCCCACCTGGCCGAAAAGAAAATGAAGGATTTTTGGCAAATTCGGCGATTTGGGGCCAAAAATCGCTGGTTAAAAATTCCCAATTTCTATATTTCCCCCCACAGCCGCCGCCCCCCCCCGAATTTACTTTGCCCCCCAAAGTTTCACTTTGCCCCCCCCCCCCGAAAAAGAGGGCTGGCACCGCCACTGTCAGTAGGCTATGTTACATTGTAATGATGACTACTAACAGTGACATTTTGTTTTTGGGGGGGTTGAGTGCCACTTCGTATTACTTTGCCTTCTTTTGAAGGATACAAACAGATCAAAATTAAAGGGTCAAATAGACATGAACCCAAAAGCAATCACAGCCTAGTGCCGCACACTTCAGTCTCAAGTTTGATCTTTGGGTCATTAATGTAATGTTGTGTATTGTTGTTATGGGTAGCACTCAAAGATACCTGAGTATACAGAATGGTACATTCCAAATACATGAAAGGGCACAGTGCCAATCATATACTAGAATCAGCGTGGCAGTGTGGTCTTTGTGTGGTGGAATTGACCCTCCAAAAGCCCTTCAACACCCCAATAAAAGTCAAGGCGAACTCGCATTCACGCGATGCGTAAAATATGTCCCAGCCTAATGTCTGCGACCATCTAAATGCAATAAATGCAAACTACAAACCCCACCCCCTCCCCAACCCCGCAACACCCCACCCCCTCGCCCAACACCCACATCCAACACTCCTACCCCATCCCCACAATCTGACCAACACCCACCCCACACCCGCAGGAACACCCAACAAACACCAGTTTCAACCCCGCAAACACTCAACCCCACCCCAATACCCCATAACACGCTCATGCCCAAAACTCCGCCCAACATGCAATCCCTCCACAACACCCTGCACACCCTACCCCCCCCCCAACACCCCCTCCCTAAACCATGCAACACCCCACCCTACACACCCCACTGCAACACAACACCCTTGCCAAAAACCCAGCACAACCCCCTCCCCAAAACCCCGCAATACCTCAACCCCTCTCCAAGACACCACCCCCCTCCCTATGGCATAGCAGTCTAGTAGCGAAGGGGATTTGCCTATCCGATGCACTTTCAGAATACAAGCAATTACGCATATTTAATTAGATCATTTACATACCTAAGCCGCGGGCCACATATATCACATACTTTCAAATTGACAAAAAAGAATCCTGATGGGCTGTCATGCAGCGCAGGAATTTTGAGTATCCAATGTTACCGTGTACAAAAAATATAGCAACCTTACGCTGATTTGCATATTAATTAGTCCATGTGCTACTCAATTTGCCCAAATATGCCAAAAAATCTAATCAGTCGAGAACTCTTTCAGCCCGCTTCTTCCACCAAGGTACATCATACACCTTACGGAAATCCAGAAAACTTGTAACAGGCCTTGCAGGAACAATTTTCATTAAATTATGAAAATGGATACTTAATAGCCTATGTTACGCCAAAATAGAATCAGGTCGAGAACTCATCAACCCGCTTCTTTCCACCACGTTACCTCAGGTTGCCCTTACGGAACTCCAGATAAATCGTATAAAAAATGGAGTTGAACATTTTTATCACAGACAACGGACGAACGGACTAAAGGACCGGACGGACAGACGCTGTCATTTTATAGTCCCCGTTCCGAACTGTTCGCGGGGACGAAAATGGATATTCGTGCCACAATTTGGTGATCAAGTATGAACCCACCATAATATAAGAGATTCTTCTTTAAAGGGTGCAACAAGGATTTCACAATAAGGTGTCCCCTACAAAAAAATCAAAAGTATGATTTTTGCCCTGATGTTAGGCTTTCCCTCAAATATCCCATCTGAAAGATTTAAGCGCTTAAGAGTGTATCTGTGGTACAAAAATTGTAAATTTAATTTCGTATAGGAGCAAATAAGAAAATTCAGCCTATGTTTGATATGAAATGTAGCCAAATCAAAATCGCCCTTTTTCTCTCTTTCAAGACATTTCTGCTAGCCAAATACAAGGTATTTTTAGAAATCTATTGAGTGTATTATTTTAATGAAATTACTATTATGACACAAAATATTTGGGTGCCTCAACATATCTCGTTGCACCTTTAACTGTTAATAATATGTTTGTTTTAGACTTCAGTGGGAAGGCATGTTCAAAAGGCAAAGTGTTGACAGTTAGTCGCTGTGGAAGTATAAACCCTACCATTATTGTCTGTCTGTTCGGCCAGGTCCAAGCCCCTAAGTTTTCCCCATGAACTGATAGCTTTGAATGCCACTGCATACCAAATGATACACAGGGTAATTCTTGCGGAACTGGCAAACTCATCTCAACCGATTCTATTACATTGTAAACCTTATAAAAGAAATCTAAAAAAAGAAAACTGTACATGTAGGATCTTTTTGACAAGACTCATTTTGGTAAAAATTAAATTTGTGTATTTTTTAGCTTGTCAGATTAAGATGCAAGAGGAATATCACCTTGTTCTTTTACAAACTGCAAAGTTACTTGGTGTATATAGTATAAATGGTATAAAGGACACTATCAGTGATTCACTGAAAGTCAACATATTTTGAAATTTGCAGGAATAGCTTAAAAGTGAGTATATGGCTCTATGGAACTCCATACGTACTGTTATCCACTGCAAATTGACAAAATACGAAGAAATGACAGTGTTCAAAAATACGGATCTCCATTCAATTAGTGTTGTCGTAAGGTCCGTACAGACAGTAATGATAAATCTATCAGATATTGTCCTTATTAGGTTTTCTATGGTCTTATAATTTGCAGGGTATGTTAGGATAACTATACTCGTTACAAACATGCAAAAATCTGATTTTTTTTCGGTTTTATGATTTAGCAAATCACACATAGTGCCTTAACTGTTCTTCAAAATTAGGATAACAGGAGTCCAAAACAAATGTTACAAAGGTTGATTGCTGAGTAAACATTGTTGGCAAACCCATCGCAACCAAGCATTGAACCTAAAAAAGGGCGACTCGAGAGATTTCGAAATATAATCTTTTTGTGTAGAAATTAAAAATAGTCATCTAGAACTAAAGATATTCACCTAAAATACTTAATTCCAAAGTTAGAGATGAATCAGATTTTTCGTTTTCATGCAGTAAACATTTATACACAGTGTAACAGTGCCATAGGATACCGTGTATAACAAAAGTTCCGGATCCAGAATTTTACAACAAAGTTGTGATTTTCTATATGAAGGACTTTGATTTGAGCTTAGTCATTTCACACAATGATTAGCATATGGCCAAGCATTAAGTATATGCAAAAAACACAATTTGTTTTAAAATTGAGTCTGCACTCATTGGGAAATCTCTGAGTCAGCCTTTAAAGGCAACAAAAGTACATGCATAAATTTCTTGAAAAGGCCATTTTCGTTGTTTTTGTATCGTCTGCTTACAGATTGACAATTAAGCGGGGATTAGGCCTACTTTGGTAATATGAGGTGAGTCTGTGTGTATGCGCATGCGCATGTGTTAAAAATGTTAATCCTGCACTTAAGGATTTCTACTCTTGAACACAGGTGCAACGAGAGATTTCAAGTCGTCCATATTTTCTGTGATATTTGTGATGTCATATAGATTATGCTGCCAATATATTCCCTACCTTTTATTGGTACAGAAATAACTTAAAATGAAACAAAAGTTGATTTGTATCTAATGCTTATATTTCAATAGAACATAGCTGAATTGTGTATTTGCTCCTATAGGAAAATTAGAAATTTCACATTTTTTGTACCAAAGAAACATCTCGGCTTATCCTTTCAGATGGGGATATTTGTTGATAGAAAGCCTTATACACCAGTGCAAAAATCAGAATTTTCACATTTTTAGGGACCACCTGTTTATTTGAAATCTTCTCGTTTGCACCTTTAATTTCAAACTTGTACAATGATAAAACTTGTTGAATGCTCATTTTACTTTATGCATATTCCCCATTAACAGTGAGTTCATTTGCATACCTTTTCAATATGTCTGATTCAGCTGAAAATAACTTTAATCAAGTCAAAATCAAAATGAGGTCATCAAGGTCCAAAGACCATCCCAGAGGTTAAATTTAATCAGTTATGTCCCAGCATCCGTAAACGTGGTAAGCAGAAAAATAAAATGTTTCTTGGGGAACACATTATATCGTCTGCCAACCTTTTTCGGATGGCAACTATATTATGTGTTTGGGGAACAACATGTTTTTAAAATTTCCTTGTGTAAGGACTCACTCAGCAGAGTGGCTTTTTTGTGGACAACTGGTTTGTCTTTAGCGATGTCTTTCTAGCTTTATCATGAGAGCTAATTTGTTTCTCGAGATTGAGATAGCCGCTGGTCAGAAAATGCATATTTGACATTTATGGCTAGTCTGCAGATGAGTGACATTTTAGTTAGGCTCCAGCTTGGTTTTCTTTATATGTATTCATTATTTCCAAGCTCAGGTCCTTAGAAAATGCCACTTTACTCAACATGCTTTGTAGTCACAATTTGCAAATTGAGTGCTGGAATATTCATCTGTATAGTTTGGGGCCATGCTAATCAGGGTGTCTGGGGTAATAGTAGCTGGAGAGAGATGTCATGTCCAGAATATTATGGCCAGCAAATTTATGTTCTACTTTTCTAGTTGATTTCCTTGTGTTGTTTTCTTGATTTTCAGTCAGTGCCATAGCAAGCAGGGCAGCCAGAGCATACCAACACTCCATTTTTCTGCTAAACAAAAAAACTACCCAAACCAAAACATATTGCAAGTTAAAACTTGCAAACCCCTGGCAGTGAGCAAGAGATGGGGTCAAATGTCAGACTTCACAGCCAAATTGGGATAAAAAAAAACAAACCCAAACCCAAAATAAAACAAAACAAACATTCACAATTCACAAATAATTATATGCCAAATCAACAAACACTTTTGAATATGAAAATTATAGTTATACACATCTCTCTGAGGAATGGTCAATAGAGGCACATAATATGACCTTTGTAAGGCCTCTATGTCAAGTTCTCTAATTGGATTTGTAAGGTTCTCTATATTGTTTGGATTTGTTTGCACAGGCAAAAGCTCTCTACCTCCTGCATCATAGAGATCAGTTCTTATAATTGCATTACCAGCTTACAATGTTTACAAAATCAAACTGCTGAGAGGAACAAAAAAATACTTTTTTTTTGCAGACTGACAGAATTCAGATGTCCCATGGTGACAGGAAAATAATGACCACCACACTTCATACGGTCCCCTCTCTCACTTCAAACTCCCAAACTCCCTTGATAGCACAGCTATTATAATAGATTAAGAACGACATAAAGTTGATGTTTGTTTTTTCATTGTGGCTTTTACTAACCCTACCCGATTCTAGAAAACTAGCTAAACACATTGCAAGTATATAGATTTATTTTAATGTGGTTTTGGGTTTAAAGGCACACAACTTTTTCATAAATGGTTAAAGAATTCATCAGTCTTTTATTAATTTCGTAATTTAAAGAGACACTGGCACCTTTGAAAATAGTGCCCCCACAGATTGTTCAGAATCAATATTTTTGCATGGTGTGATGCTTTTTATATATAAGCCCTCACCTTACATGATTAAGACCAAATCCGCTTCTCTTATGGGTAAATAGAACGACATTAATTTCCTGTCGCCGCTAACATTATTCAGCAGATGATTGAAATGGTTTTTAAAACACAAGCAATGCATGCCGTATGGCATGCATGTTTCCTATGGCATGCACCCTGTTTGCCAGTCTTTGACCTTTTGTGGTTTTAATATCAATGAGCACGAGGTCTATATATTCATGTTAATACACATTTGTTGATTAACGTTAAGGAAAAACTTAAAAGTAGCCGCCAAATACCGGATGTCTTTAACCTCTATTATCGTCCCTTCTCTTTTTTGAGTATTTATTTTATGGGTAAATGTATCTCTTTTCTTTCAATCGCCTAGACTATCATTTGATAGTTGCAAATTGAAGAAATTTCATATTTTGTGAAAATTGCCAAGTGTCGCTTTAAAAAGAAAAAGAAACTACAAACATTTTAAGCATGTTTTATATTATCCAAATGCAAAGAGCTGTTATACCAAATTGGAAATGAATTTTCTTAACCAGCTTACCCATAAGTTCATTTGAGCCATTTTTGGATGTTCTACATGTTGTCTGTTGGTTCTGTTTGTCTGTCTGTTCTTTCTCCCCCCTCTCTCCCCCTTCAGGATGAAATGTTATGACATATGAGGACACACAAGGAATGGGAGGAGGCTGTCCATCATATTTAAACGGATGTTTCTTTTTGTCATACATGCCATAATCAAAGTTGAGTGCAATAAAAAAAGAACATAAGAAAAATAATCAAAGGTAAGAAATACATGACAAAACCATTCTTCTTTTTCTTTTACAAAATAACTCTCATAAAAAAATTGTGAAGTCCCAAAAGCTTAATTTTATTTAACCAAAGCTACCACCTGCCTTTGTATATTTCCAGTAGAAAAAAGTTTAAACCCCTTCCTCACAATCTATTGATCGGTCGATACGCTGCGTGCCAAGCGTTGAACTCAATACTGATAGCCACAGCACACCGTTTGTCCAGCCATAGATTCAGCCACTGGACCATCTTTTTCTCCTTTCCAATCACTTGCTCACTTTAAATGCGATGGTCTGTGGCTCGTCCTAATAATCAAATCAGCACGCAGTCCAATTCAATAAGGAACATAGTCATGTTTTTATCAAGGGCATAATTGATTTGAGCTTAGTCATTTCACACAATGATTAGCATATGGCCAAGCATTAAGTATATGCAAAAAACACAATTTGTTTTAAAATTGAGTCTGCACTCATTGGGAAATCTCTGAGTCAGCCTTTAAAGGCAACAAAAGTACATGCATAAATTTCTTGAAAAGGCCATTTTCGTTGTTTTTGTATCGTCTGCTTACAGATTGACAATTAAGCGGGGATTAGGCCTACTTTGGTAATATGAGGTGAGTGTGTGTGTGTGTGTATGCGCATGCGCATGTGTTAAAAATGTTAATCCTGCACTTAAGGATTTCTACTCTTGAACACAGGTGCAACGAGAGATTTCAAGTCGTCCATATTTTCTGTGATATGTAGTGATTTCATATAGATTAGGCATGCAATATATTCCCTACCTTTTATTTGGTACAGAAATAACTTAAAATGAAAACAAAAGGTGATTTGTATATATGCTTATATTTCAATAGAAAACATAGGCTGAATTGTGTATTTGCTCCTATAGGAAATTAGAAATTTCACATTTTTTGTACCAAAGAAACAGTTCTCAGCTTAATCCTTTCAGATGGGGATATTTTTGATAGAAAGCCTTACACCAGTGCAAAAATCAGAATTGTCACATTTTTAGGGACACCTGTTATTTGAAATCTCTCGTTGCACCTTTAATTTCAAACTTGGTACAATGATAAAACATGTTGAACTCTACCATTTTACTTTATTGCATATTCACCATTATGACAGTGAGTTCATTTGCATACCTTTTCAAATATGTCTGATTCAGCTGAAAATAATTTATCAGGCCAAAATCAAAATGAGGTCATCCAAGGTCAAAGACCATCCCAGAGGTTAACACTTAACTGCATAAGGGGGGGTTCCTAGGTACCCAACTTTAGTTTTTCAGCCGGCGATTTTTAACGCTGCAATATATTTGGTTTATATTTTTTGTATTTGTCTAACTTTTAGTTGCGCTTGCATTGGTGCAAAAAAAATTCAAATCCATCGCTTCGTTTTTGCGTTAATTAGGTTGGGTACCTAGGAGCCCCCCCCTTATGCACTAACGGAAGTGCCCATGACAAAAATGAAAAATCTTATTAGAGTTACTGTGATTCTGAATTTCATAATGCATACACCTAGTGACATAAACAAAGTAAATAAATAATTAACAAAATCTTGCAAAGTATAGTAGGCCATTGGAGCCATTATATTTTATATACATCATGTAGCGATTTACTGTAGGAACCTATGGTAAATTATACAAGTAACCCTAAAAAATATAAAATGGCATGAGACATTTATGTTTGTGCTTTATATGGTAAATATGGTTCATTCTTCACCAATTAAAGCAATCAGCACAAGTCTAGGCGAAGCAATGCCGTAGAAAATGCAGAAACAAATTAGTGTCTTTTTCGCAAATTTTGACGCGAAATTAAAATCAATGTTTTGCCCCTAATTTTTTTAATGAACAACTTTCTTGAGTTTTTATTTCTTTATTGTTGATGTCTTTGAAGCCTTCTAACATGTGGTGGATTTCATCTACACAATCCTTTAGGAAAGTGGTTATATTAGGGGGGGTCCCTAGGAACCCCCCCGTTATGCACTAACGGAAGTGCAAACCCCTTATGCAGTTAAGTGTTAAATATATCAAGTTTATGTTCCCATCCGTAAACAGTGGTAGCAGAAAATAAAATGTGTCTTGGGGAACACATTATATCGTCTGCCACCACTTTCTGGATGGCAGACGATATTATGTGTTTTGGGGAACAACATGTTTTAAAATTTTCCTTGTGTAAGGGAATCACTCAGCAGAGTGCTTTTTTGTGGACAACTGGTGTGTCTTTAGTGGATGTTCTTTCTTAGCTTTATCATGAGAGCCTAATTTGTTTCTCGAGATTGAGAGCGCCGCTGTTAGAAAATGCATTATTTGACATTTTATGGCTAGTCTGCAGATGAGTGACATTTTAGTTAGGCCTCCAGCTTGGTTTTTCTTTATTGTATTCATTATTATCCCAGCTCAGGTCCTTAGGAAAATGCCAACTTTATTCAACATGCTTTGTAGTCACAATTTGCAAATTGAGTGCTGGAAATATTCATCTGTATAGTTTGGGGCCATGCTAATCAGGGTGTCTGGGGTAATAGTAGCTGGAGAGAGATGTCATGTCCAGGATATTAATGGCCAGCAAAGTTATGTCTACTTTTCTAGTTATTGATTTCTTGTGTTTTTATTGATTTTTCAGTCAGTGCCATAGCAAGCAGGGCAGCCAGAGCAGCCAAAACACTCCATTTTTCTGCTAAAAAACAAACAAACCCAAACCAAAAAATATTGCAAGTTAAAACTTGCAAGATCTCCCTGGCAGGGAGCAAGAGAATGGGGTCAAATGTCATGACTTCACACCACAATTGTGATAACAAAACCAAACCAAACCCAAAAATAAAACAAAACAAAAACATTCACAAATTCACAAATAAATTATATGCAAAATCAACAAACACTTTTGAATATGAAAATGTATAGTTTACACAGATCTCTCTGAGGAATGGTCAATAGAGGGCACTATATATGACCTTTGTAGGCCTCTATGTCAAGGTTCTCTATAATTGGATTTGTAAGGTTCTCTATATTGTTTGGATTTGTTTGCACAGGCAATAGCTCTTACCTCATGCATCATATATCAGTTCTTAGAATTGCATTGACCATGCTTACAATTGTTTACAAAAAGTCAAACTGCTGTGAGGAAATTCTTTTTTTTTTTGCAGACTGACAGAATCAGATGTCCCAGTGGTGACAGGAAAATAATGACCACCACACTTCATACATCCCCTCTCTCACTTCAAACTCCTTGATAGCACAGCTGATATAATAGATTAAGACTACATGAAGTTGATGTTTGTGTTTTCATTGTGCTTTTACTACCCCAGATGTCTAGACAAACTAGGCTAAACACTTGCAAGTATAGAGATTTATATTTAATGGTTTGGTTTTAAGGCTACAACTTTTTCATAAATGGTTAAAGAATTCAGGCTTTTACTTATTTCTTATTAAAGAGACACTGGCACATTTGAAAAATAGTGTGCCCCCAAGATTGTTCAAAATCAATATTTTTGCATGGGTGTGATGCTTTTATATATAAACCCTCACCCAAAATGATTAAGACCAAATCAGCTTCCTTATGGGTAAACAGAACGATTTTATAATTAATGTCGCCGGCTACAATAATTCAGCAGATGATGGAAATGGTGTTTAACACAAGCAAATGCATGCCGTATGCATGCATGTTTCCCATGGCATGCACCCTGTTTGGCCAGTCTGTGACCTTTTGTGGTTTTAATATCAATGAGCACGAGTCTATGATATTCATGTAATATACACATTTGTTGATTAAAGTTATGGAAAACTTAAAAGTTAGCCGACAAATTACCTGGATGTCTTTAACCTCTTATTAATGTCCCTATCTGTTTTTGAGTATGTTATTTTTATGTGTAAAATGTATCTCTTTTCTTTCAATCGCCTAGACTATCATTTAAGAGCAAATTGAAGAAATTTCATATTTTGTGAAAATGTGCCAGTGTCGCTTTAAAAAGAAAAAGAACTACAAACAATTTTAAGCATGTTTTATTATTCCAAATGCAAAGATGCTGTTATAAGCAAATTGGAAATGAATTTTCTTACCAGGCCTTACCCATCATAAGTTCATTTGAGCCATTTTTGGATGTTCTACTATGTTTGTCTGTTGGTTTCTGTTTGTCTGTCTGTTTCTCCCCCTCTCTCCCCTTCAGGATGAAATTTATGACATATGATGACACAACAAAATGGAGGCTGCCATCATAATTTAAAACGATGTTTCTTTTTGCAATACATGCCATATCAAAGTTGAGTGCAATAAAAAAAGAACAGAAAAATAATCAAAAGGTACAAGAAATACATGACAAAACCAATTCTTCTTTTTTCTTTTTAACAAAATAATCTATCAGAAAAAAATTGTGAAGTCCAAAAGCTTAATTTTATTTAAACCAAAGCTACCAAACATGCTTTGTATATTTCCAGTGGAAAAAAAGTTGAAAACCCCTTCCTCAAAATCTATTGATCGTTAGATACGCTGCGTGCCAAGCGTTGAACTCAATACTGGATAGCCACAAGCACCGCTTGTCCAGCCCATAGATTTCAGCCACTGGACATCTTTTTCTCCTTCCAATCAAATTGCTCACTTTAAATGCGGATGGTCTGTGGCTCGTCCTAATAATCAAATCAGCCAATGCAGTCAATTCAATAAGGAACATAGTCATGTTTTATCAGGGCATAATTTGAGGTGTGTAAGGTCCGGGCGAGCTTGGGTTACCAGCGCTAAGCGGAACAACATCTATGCACCTGACCAAATGGAAAGCCTCCGATATAAGGGGCTGATTGTGTTCTAGCCCTGTAGTAATCAATTCTGTTGAGGAGTTCAAAATAAGGGCATCAGGCCTTTTTTGCTTACGTCTTTTGTTGGCTTGTTTATTGATTTGTTTGGAAAGCTAATAGAATTTAAGCATTGGTGTTTTCAAATGGACGCCACTGACGAGATTGATCATGTTAGATTAACTGCTAGTAATGTGTATTACATCGAAGTTCCAAATAAGGATAATATATAGGGTGAATTAAAAGGACCTTGTTAAAGCCACTATCAGCAATTTCTTCAAAATGTAAACAAATTGTAACCCCTATTTTTTACCAAAGTCCATTTTTTACACCGTTGTATTGGAAATTGTTGTAGTAAAGACCCCTGTAAGTGGCTAAGCTTAACATGCTGTAATTGTCAAGAAATAATTACTTTTACGCTTTGTTTACTAATAAAAGTTGAGAACTGATGTTTTAGGTCTAGAAACAGTCATAAATGACATCTTCAAGACCGTTAAGTGTCTGTTTTTTCACAAAGAACAGCAATATAAGGTATTAATATGACCTAACACTAGCAATGTAGAGGCAGAATGGGCATTTTGAATTTGGAATAAAATGACTGATTGTGGCTTTCTGTTTTCATGCAGAATTGGTATCATAATTTGTTGATATGAATCTAACACTTTCACAATGAAAGCAAAATTTGGATCTATCAAATTTGAAAATAACTGAATGATTGAGGTAGACTCAGAATTCAGAAGGTAACTTTTTGTGGTTACATAGAAATACAGATAATCACCTAAAATACCAAATTCAAAAGTTTGAGATGAATCAGATTTTTCATTTTGAGGTAGTAAAAATGCATGTGTAATATTACTACATGTAACAACAAATTCTTGATCTGGAATTTTATTACAAAGTTGTAATTTTCTATGTGAAGGACATCAATTTGAGCATAGCTATTTCACTAAGTGCTCAGTAGGCCCTATATGGTAATGACAACAATTATTTTACATCCAAAATACATGATTTGTTAGAAAATCAAGGGTAGCATCATTGCAAAATCTCTAATTAAGCATCAAGAACAGATTTGTTCATTTGAAGGACAGAAAATGCAAACTTTCCACTTTCTTGTTGTGGAAATTGAATTTACACACACAAATTAGGCACAAATATGTAACTTATGCCAACAATTCAGATGATATGAAAATACTTGAGGGCCATTGAGATGAGACCATGGCTCACAAATATCCTTTTAATTTCATATTGTTTTGTCTACCTAGGCCGAAGGGTAAATAAAATGCATAATGAAGTCAAACTATTAGAAAAAAACACAAAAGCAAGGACAAAGCACAAATCTTCTAAATAAATGATAACCATCAATAGAGTTAGTCAATGTCACGAGTCAGTCAATGCCTTTAAGTTTAACATCACTGAAAAAAATATGCTCTATTCCACTCAATGAACAATAACCTTGGCAACAGATGGTGATACCAGTTGTTTTTTAAACTGTTGAAACAATTTCTAGATTTTGTTAGTTTATTTTGTTTTCAATGGAGTGCTTGAAAGTGCATGTGATCCAAGCAGCTTCTTTCTTGTTTTTCATTAGGTTTCTAAAAAAAAAAACACATTATCAAAATTTCAGTTGATTCTGATTGTGCAATTTCATGGCTATGAGCTTAAGTTCATGTCACAGTGACCAAAAAGCCACTGTGTTGTATTTTCTGTCCATTTAGGGAACAAAAAGTGCATAATTCCTAATTTGTGGTGGAGGTGACCAAATATGCATGTAAGATTAGATACTCAGGACAATGAGTCAGAAAAAATAACAAATATAATTTGTTTAGGTAAGTTGGAGACAAGGCTATGAATTATGAAATTTACCATTGGTCACCTGTTTTTTTTTTTAATTTTATCAATTTATTCCAAGCACTCAAATCCAGCTAGTCTCTGCAAATCCACAAAACAGGTTGGAGCCCCCATAAAACATTATGGGGGCTCCAGGGCAATATGCAGGATTTATTTAAAGAGACCTGAGGAGATTTCCAGAAAGAAGCGCCCCCAATTTTTGTCGAACCCAGGTTTTTTGCATATTTGGAATGCTTACTAATGTATTAGATCACACCTGAAGTGAATTAGCTGAATATGCCGTCTTTATGTAATAAGGTGATGATTTAGTAGTTTCTGTCGTGCACGATAGAAAGTCAAAGCATGGTTTGCTATGGGGACGATTGCGATAGCAGGCAAGTTCAAAACAAGGTTTGTGGTTTTCTTTTGTACTTGTTTGTTCAATAAACCTTCGAAACGTTCTCGGTAGGTGGTCTACGACCGATCCAGTGAAAAATGAGAGAAATTTGTATTCTCAAAAAATCTCCTCCTGTCACTTTAAGGGGGTGCAGGACTCCAAAAAAGTGGATTTTTTTGGTGAAAGTGGAACTTAAACCCCATCAAAATGGTCCTTGTTTGGACTTTTTGAGCATCTCATCACCAAAAAGTGGACTTTCTTGTCAAATTTTCTCAAATTTTAGACATTTTTATCAAACAAATCAGTAAAAGGTGGACCTTTTGCCTTTTTTGTGGAATTTGGGGAGGTGCTGCACCCCTGCACCCCCCCAGTTTTACGCACGAGTCAAGATATGCCGTCTTTGTGCACGTGTAAAAACACTGTCGCATTAGGCCAGTGCGTGTAGTATATACTGGTGCGATCATCAAATAACTGACGTCACTGCACGGAGGTATGGAAATGGAGTATAGTTAGCCACCAGAGCTAGATTCTGCATTATCTGCTGATATCGGGAATGCTTTCTAGAACACATCCATATCACTGGACAGTGGACATTAAAACAGTAGGTTAATCACTAGCTTGGTGCAAACTGCGTCAGCATACCCTAATTAGATAAACTGCTGTTAATGCCTGATATGCTTAGGGGTATATAATATTTAAAAAAAGTATTAAATTGATATCATTAACATTTAAAATAAATGTATGATGATGAAATGAAAATAATTTCTTTCAGATTGAAAGACACCCCCCCCCTCTTTCTCTCTAGTTTGTATATTTAGAGTGAGCGATTCCTGTATTTAGCATTTCTAATGTGGGAGGAGATTCGGATAGAGGTGCAGGGTGACCTTGCGAATGGGTCACACGGGACGGATTTGTGTATACCATTAAAAAGGGAAGGTATGAAATAGATTTCTGAGACATTTTTTCTGTTATACTGTGATATGTGTCAAGTTTACAGGGCGCGGACTAGCCTTAGGCTTTTCTAGCCATGTGTACGGGTTAACATAGTCCGAGGTACTCTGGACTGGACACCCATATGGGGGTGTAGGCCCGGGCTTCGACAGGGCTAAGACGTGTTCGAGCAAGGGTTTACATAGGCTAAGGTGCGGGGGGAGAATACGAATGATCCTACACGGATGTAGGCCCGAATACCTCGAAAGGGACATAGCCGAGCATCTTAAACAGACTAGAATCTTGCCTGAAATGTGTTATCGTAAGTGTTTGCATTTATATGATTAATAAATGGTCATAGAAAAAAAGACTTAATCCACAAATTTCACATGTGAAGATAACAATGCAATGTGAAAGGTGTGAAGGTTTATTGAAGTAGAATTATTGTAATAGAAGGATATCAAACATATGCATTTATTTTGTTGAAAATAACCATAGAAGATGTAAAAGACAGATACTAAAAATAAAAAAAAAAAAAAAAAATCATGCACATAAATTTCAAAGAGAGGTAAATTTAAATACACGTTTTTGTCAACCCTTAGTTTTCTTGTCTTATTTGAAATATGAATTTAGCATCAGATTATTAGTAAAATTTATTTCACAATTGTGACCTAATATAACCCCAATGTTTAGACATATAAAACAGTAAATCAGCTATTTGCTGAATACTCATGATACTGTTACCATCCAACAGCTGCCTTATACTTTATTCTGTTATTTACGGGGCTCTAATATGGATATTGCCAATTCTGGTTTGACTTAATCTGGTGTATGGCCACCATAATGAAATGATAAACATTTTTGTGATAGACTCATTTCAAGCTAGAAATAGGGAAATAAATGAAAAAAAAATCAAAATGCAATTAAGACACAAAGACATGCCTTTATCAGAGTCATATCTCAACACTAGTTTCAACACCCAAAGTTTTGAACTTGCTTGTTGTCCTGGTTGTCCCTGTAGTAGTGATATTAGACTACATATCTTTTGTGTCAAAGGTATTTCAAAGTCGTTTAATTTCCATTTATAAAAGACAACACTATTTTAATCAAGAAAATAAAACTTAACAAACAATCCATATGAACAGATCAAAAGGTTACAGATTTTTAAATATTTTCTTTCAAAGCTTTCGTGAAATTGTACCTATGGAAAGATGTACATCATGGCACCGAACTGAAATAAAAACCAAAGTCAAATGCGAGGTGTCCGGTTTGAGTTTTTACATAAAATTGGTAGAAATATGACAAAAATATAGAACAATGTACACATGTGTGAGATTTAAAGATCACGGACTCCAAGAAAGTCATAAATATGAAAAAAGATTAGGTTAAAAAGTGGGGCAAAATTGAGTAAATGTGAAAAGTGCGCTGAGGAAATCTTACAAAAGTGGACCTTGAATTAAGTCTTGACAGCAGGTTTATATACTATCGTCAGTGAACAGATGATGGATCAAAATTGGGGCCAAAATCGGATGTCAAATCAACCTCGCCATTTAACGGAAACGGTCCTGCGGACACAGCAAAAGAACAGACTGCTCTTTATGGTGCCATTTGACATCAGGTTTGCGGGATTTCTGCAGTTTGACAAGGAGCGACCACTGTTTGGACGAACTTATGGAGGATTACCCAATCACAGTACCAAATTGAAGCAAGGTAGATTATAACTAATCCATAATTTGATTTCAGTTAAACCTGAAAATAGATTGAAAATAGATGTGGTTTTTTGTTTCCCTTTTTTTTTAGACTAACACTTTCTCAACATTGATGTATGAGTATTTCAGGGAAAAAGTGACATTGTGTGGAAACATTCTACCTGTAGAGAAGACATGTTTGATGTGGTTATGTCATGCACAACAGATATTACAAAGAGATAAAAACAGGTTTGACACGAAAAAAAATAGGGGACATTCTCTTTGGAAATGTCCTTGTGTTCTTTAAGTGTAAATTCACACTCTTAGAAATCTCTGTAAATTTACATGCTTGTACATTCACAGCCTGGTTGAAATTTAACTTTGGGCCCCCCCCCCCTTATTCAACAATTAAGAAAGGTATTGTCCGTATTTGAATTATTAGCATCAAAGTACACTGTAGCAAACCTCAAAGGCAACAACTTCAAGTTCAAAAACTGATTTCACATGAAAAGATTAGCAAGTATGATTTTAGACTTGTTTGTGAATTCAATAAAGATGGTAGATAAACCAGATTTGAGGTGCATCTGCGCTGCCAGGAAAATTGTGAATTTACAAACTTATAAAATCATACTCGTAAAATGAAGTGTTGTGCATTGAATGGAAGTATTACTGCAAAGTATAATTGTGAACTTGTAAAGTGTATACTTTATGGTGAAAAGTATTCGGTAATAATTATATATTTACATTAAAAAAAAATCAGTCTAAGTAATTTTACAGGGATTTCTGACGTGCGGAAAAACATATTTGTCCTATATTTCTGCAGACTGTTGTTATGTATGCTCAAGTATCTGGCAAAAATAAAGTAAGTAAAATTCAAATATCTCACTTCTGGTCAAATGTCAGATATTTGTAAAATTGTTGTTAAAAATTGGAGACAGTATTTGAAATATCAAACACAAAATATAGCCGAAAGACATCCTTCTATTAAAGAACCCGTAATGAATCGATGGGAGAGCGTAGGTTAAGCTATATACTCAATGAATCCGTAAAGGCTGAGCTCAAGCGATTTCGAAAATATAATTTTTTTTGTGTAATTAAAATCTCATACAGAATATCGCACCTAAAATGACTCAATTCCTACATTTGAGATCGAATTGGATTGTAATTTTGATGCCAGTAAACTTTTATGTATTGTATAACAATACCCCAGGGACAATACCATAGAATACTAGTATAACAAAAATTCTGATCCAGTACTTTATAGCCAAAGTTGTGATTTTCTATATAAAGAATTGATTTGAGGACTTGCTATTTCACACAGGAGAGTATAGGACAAGCAGTATGTATATGCAAGAATCTCTGAATTGGCCTTTAAGGACATATTAAGCTCTTGATTTGCAGAACTAATTATGATCCCCAAAACACCTCTTAGGATATTTTCACCAAACCTAGTGATCAAGAAATGTGTTAATCACCCCAATATATCTGATAACATATCTCAATCCCCTAACTACAAAACAAAGAACCTAAACCATCTGTGAAAAGAGCATACCATCAGCAATTGATGAAATTTACTAATTTTGCGTGTCTTCTGCAGACGTGAGAAGTCGGAAATGAGCGACCTCGTGGTGATAAAAAGCTACCAGTCATAGCGACGGGTGTGTATGACATTACCAGGCGATATTAGTGCTATCATAAAGGTACCACCACAATGGCGATGACATGTTTATTGTCTCACAGATTATGATTATACAAACAAGTCAAAATGTACATCAAAATAAGGTCGTATTTTTGGGTTGGATTATTCAGCTCCCCCACCAAAAAAAGACTCTCTGGGAAATTAGAAAATATTGTGTAGAAAGGTTTTGACGGAATGGGAGAATTGGGATGATCAGGTCCCAGTACAAAACAAGCTTTCAAAAGATTGATTAGTTCCTTTTGTTTTATTTCTTGGTCTTTATTTTCTAAGAAAGGATTGGGTATAGTCATTTTATCTACAAAACAAGCAAAAAAAAAAAAAAGATGTCAAAAATCAAAGAACAACAAAAATGGTGTTATGAATGTTTTTTTTTTTAAATCTCACATCATGTTCCTATTTTTAAAGAAAAATATACTAAGACTGGCAAAATCTACAGGCATGACAATTAAGAGTACAGAGAAAATGTTTAAATTTGTGATAAAGAATACTATTTTGGCTATTTTGCAACCAAAGGTTCATAGTAAAAGCTAGTAAAAAATGTAGATTCAATAAAATTGAATTAGAACCTACAAATAAAATTGTACACAACTGCACAAGAGCTCTTCTTAATAAAAAAATCCTTCATAGTTTTATTCAGAACTGTTTAAATGAAAAAGAAATGGCTGCATTTTTCAAATACCTGGATTTTTCCCCTTCCCTGTATAACAAATTTGTATAAAGAATCTTTTCTCAAATTATTTACCATGTGTGCAAATGTCTTACTTGTAACTCAATGTGTCTTACTAAAACAATAGCTTGGCACTGCACTTTTTGAGTTAATATATTTACATTATTTAAGATTTTGTGTGACCTGTAAACAAAAAAAAAAACAGTAGAGATGTCTCCCAAGATAAAATTTAAGATTTTTTTATGTTTACAAAATTGTAATTTTGGTACTTTTAAATGCCACTTTCATAAAAAAAAATTGAACGAGGCCTTCTTGTTTTACATGGGTAGCAAGTTACATGATCATTTTCTATTCATTTTCTGAACCTGAAATTTGTCTTTATTTCTAATTGAGTTTGACAATAACTGCCTGTTTTTTTTTGTTTTTTTTTAGTTCTTTAAATTTCTAGACATTTTTGTCAGGTTGTTGGTAAGGATTTGACACGGTTGTATACAATGCCAAACTTTAGAATTCAGGAATTTTCTGGCCAAAATGCTTCTTAAAGAGGCATTTTGTATCAACAGCCTATTATCTGAAAAAAGTTGAGATTTTTAAAAATAATCTCAACCATTGGCAAGTAATATATTTATGATGATTTGGTTGTCTCTCACATTAATACTCATTTAGGCACTGTTAGATAAACACTTCCCATTAACACCAAAAACAACATTAAAATCTTTTCAACCATTATTAAAAGGCCAGAGATATTCACCAACAACCAGCCAAATAGCCATTTCTTGTTATTTGGCCAGTAACCCTAACTCAAACCCAAACCAAACCCTAACGCTTAAACTCTAGCCCTAGCCTAAATCAAAACCCTAACCCAAATCAATCCCAAACCCTATTCCTATCCAAAAACCAAAACCCATCCCTAACTAAACAGCCAAATAGCCATTTCTTGTTGCTTGACCAGCAACCCTAACTCAAACCTAACCAAACACTAACACCCAAACCTCACCCTTACCCAAATCAAAACCCTAACACAAATCAAATCCAAACCCTATCCCAAACCCAAACACTAACACCCCAAACCAAAACACTAACACCCCAAACCTCACCCTAACCCAAATCAAAACCCTAACACAAATCAAGTTGGATTGAAACTGGATATTGAATCTGCAAGGTTGGATTTGCCCCTAAAAAGGCTACTCTGTAGTGAATCTTTGTCAAGCCAATAGCTATAGCTACTTCCTTTATAAAAATGAAGGTTCTGGGATCACAAAATGCACCTGAAAGCTGCTTGCTAGCCTTATGTATTTTTAAATCTAATTAATCTAGAAGTTATGTTTTTATTTGGGAAATGGCAAAGTATAAGAGTCAAGGAAAAAAGTAAACCAGAAAATACTTAGAGGTAATCCCAGCTACTTAGGCCCATTGAAATTAATTTGAAGTTTCCTGTTAGTGCATGCGTGCATCCAATTTGTGTTCTTTAGCTAAACTTTCAGTATATTCCAAATATTTAGAGATTATGAAATGCAGGGAGGAAAGAAAATAAAGTCAAGTGAACTAATTCTCAACAAAATGGTCTCTGATGTTTTACAATATTCCAGGGGGTACAACAAAAGGTACTCGATTATTTAGGCCAGCAAATATCAGCCAATTTGTTGCAGAATACTTGCATTTAAAAAAAAAATTAAACTCAGATTTTGTTGTCCTCTTTATAATAGCTTTGTAAGAAATGGTTTTATAAAGAACCAACAAGATTCTGCAAACTCCTAACAATTCTTTTGGATCTCTGAAGACTCAATTCAGCTTTACGGAGCCTTTATAGAATAAGCTAGAATTGTTTTGTCCAAGAACCCTTATAATTAGTAGGGGAGGAAGGAAGGAGTTATTCATCCCTCAATCCCAGAAGTATAAAATAAATTGATAAAAATACTTTTTGTAAGCATAGCAACAAGAAAATAGATTGACTGACTGATTGATTGGTTAATTTATTTTATTTTTATTACTTTCTTTATCTGTTTGTTCATTTTTATGTAGTGGAAAAGGTTTGCCAAATTTGTCCCCTCCAGCAAAAAGAGTCCACATTTTAGGAAAGTGGTTCATTTTTGACAAAATCCACTCACCAACACAGAAAAATTCCTGGTTATATAGGTATTAACTTAACACCTATTTCCACCAGCCTTTTGTGAATTTGACAGTCAAGAAGTTGGAAGGCATTCAATCTCATAAAGTAAACATTAGTCAAAGTATAACATATTTCTTCAAGGTGACACTATGTGCAACTTTGTTTACCATTATCACCTTTAGTGTCAGGACCATTTCATAGTAAATTTATTTAACCAAAAATAACAAATATCATATGATTAGATGCAACTGCTTGACAAAGCCAACCTAAATGTGGAAGAAGTGAGTGAATTAGCTATGCTGCTACATATGCATATTATGACTGTACAACAGCAAGCAAATTTAATCAAATCCTACAAAATTGATGATGATGCTAGTCTTTGACATGATTAGATGTATAATATTGAAAACAAGGTCATTCATTCATAGTTTTACCCATTTCTGTCAAGGTCAGATCCTAATTAGAGTAAATTGCATTTTTTTTCTACACAGCCTTAAAGGCTGACTCAGAGATTTCTAAATATAATTTTTATGTGTAGTAATTAAAAATAGTCATCTAGAACTAAAGATATTCACCTTAAATGCTCAATTCCAAAGTAAGAGATGAATCAGATTTTCCGTTTTCATGCAGTAAACATTTATAATATATAACAGTACCACAGGATAATGTGTATACAGGATACCATGGATACCAAATTTTTCTGGCCCCTGGCTAGAAGAAAAATGGATTTATAAAAAATCAGCTATTTGGGTCAAAATATCACCAAATTTTGGTAGAAATCAGCAATTTGGGCCCAAAATTGGCTAAAAATTGCCAAATTTCAGATATTTGGCCCCCCCATTTCACTTTTGCCCTCCAAAATTTCACTTTTCCCCCGTTTGCCCCCCATAAAAAAAGTCTGGTGCCACCACTGAAAATTACTAACAAGACTAACACAAATATAATGCAATTGTTGACTATCTCTGAGAAATTTCCCTCCATAATCTCTATATATACTATATGCTACTTTCAGAAAATTGTTGAAGTTTTTGTGGTGATATTAAACACAAACAAGATAAGTTGATACTGAGCATTTCTGAAACCTCTTGAGGTTTAGTTTCTACCTCCATCAGCTGAACCCCTTCCATAAAGGTGAAAAAGACTAATTAGGCTTGAAACAGAAATTATATTTTTCCAGTCAAATTACATATTTCACACATTCCCATTATCTATACCATACCATAGATTCTGATACATATCTCCACCCAATAAATACACCTGCACATACGCATCACACACACTCTTCCAAATTAACATAATAGGATCTTCTTCTTTTTTAACTGGAATACATAATTCTCAGAAGCATAGAAACAAACGGTAATGCTCTCCTATACATCAAAAGCCTTAAGTCATAAAGGCACTTTCCCCCATCCTCTTAGAGCTTTTTCCTCCCTTCATATCTTTGATTCCCGGTTGTAATCCCGACAGACGAGGTATGTAGCTATTCCAGGTGAGTTTGCCGTTATCGTAGGATGTGAGATTGCCTCAATCTTGATCATATTAGTCCAGCGTGAGTCATCTTCTAATGCCACCTGTGTTGAAGCTTTATTACAACTAACCTAGTCTGTTGTGCAGTCTTGGAATTGACTTTTCCCCTCTAATTGTACCCTAAAATGCTCCCTCCGCACAATAGTTTATCATTTCAAGTCAGAAAGGTTTTAAGAGGGCCCTTAACATATAAAGAAAAAGTTAAAGTTCTCAAGACCAGTTTTAGAACCAGCAGGAGTAACTATGGCTGCCCGACACTTTTGAGTGATTTCTTATGTTTTTCTGTATTTAGTGAGCTTAAGGACATCGCCGGATAAGGAATGAATGACGCCCTCTATAGTTTTCATGAGAACGGATGAACTTGAAACGTTTTGCATAATAAAGCGACATGCGCAAAGTTTACCTTTTGCTGGTTTTCAAAAAATCCCACTTTACATAAATTCCCCAAAAGTCGTTTTTTTGTAAATTTATAATACAGGCTTCAATGGACAATTAAAATTTCCATATTTGACGCCTTTCCACCCCAAGAACCACAATGCCGCGTTGCAAGGATGTGTGCTATATTATTTAGCAACATATATGTGAGTGGCGTTCTGGTTCTTGGGGTGGAAAGACCTAATTTTTGCATTTTTGTTTTCTGGGGGGCCGGAACACTAAATGGAATTGCCAAAAACAACAACAAACTTTTTACATACAAACCATACCATATCGCTATATGGTAAGGCATGCTAATCTACCAAGGGCTCTGTTCAGTAGCCTTGGATGAGCACAGGTTAAGAACAGCCCACCATGCACGTCCTGGGTATCATAAATCATACTAAAATACAGGGGATGAAAAAAAAAAAAAAAAAAAACATATAAGTAATCAATGGTCATTGAAATGGAGGCATGCTCTAAGCTTTGCTTTTTCCAGAGAGCATGTACCCTAAAATGCTCCCTCCGCACAATAGTTTATCATTTCAAGTCAGAAAGGTTTTAAGAGGGCCCTTAACATATAAAGAAAAAGTTAAAGTTCTCAAGACCAGTTTTAGAACCAGCAGGAGTAACTATGGCTGCCCGACACTTTTGAGTGATTTCTTATGTTTTTCTGTATTTAGTGAGCTTAATTTTGACGTTTTTGTACGTTATGGTCACCCCACGTTTGGTTGGCAGCCTTACACCTTGCTACGGTCCTGAAAAGAACCTTTTAACGTTTGAAGAAACTTTTTCTTTTGTGAGTTTCAACAACCTTTTAAGAGACTTTTTGTTTCTGGGATGATACAATGTCTAGTCTGTGTCTATTTCACGGTAACAAATCAAAGTTACTTGAATCTGAAATTTGTTTGCCATAAAGAGGCTAGAGCCAATTACAGTCTCTGCCAGAATTTCTCATCAAGCTGTACGCATGCAATGTATTATGCAAATGAAATCCTGGTAAAGGTGCAAGCATTGCAACCAATTACAAATCGCGTGGGGGTTGTCAAGAACTTATTTGTGCTTCCAGGTTGACGCACATCCACTGTGCGTACCTCAATCTTGCCTGAGAAATTATGGCAGCGACTGTAATTCATCAAACTAGATGTTTGTGGTCTTTCTGTTTGGTAAAACTAGTTTTATAATTCAATCAAATCTCTTCAGTTTGGATTGTAAAACTAGTTTTACCAAACAGAAACACCTCGGCCTGTGTGGCCTGCGTAGGAGTCTACCGCCATACCCAAAGCTGTAAAAAGGACAAGATACTTTTCTAACCTGCAGGATTATGAGATCTCTTTTTTTCTGTTGGTTTGCATTATGAATGATACCTGAATGTTCAATTAAACATACCACTTTTCTGACGAGGTCATGTGTTAGACAGTATAGTCACGTTGAATAATTTAGTTGCTGACAATTCAATTTCTTTTACTTCTGACAGATCTCAAATTACTATGTGTCCGTATCATGTACCATGTACCTGTAATTTGATGAAACCTTATCGGCTTGTTGTCATTACAAATCACAGGTGGTTTGTTTTTATTTACAGAATAAAAATACTGATTATTAGATATGGGTTGGCTTTACGTTGCCTGGTAAAGAGTGGGCGATACTATCATTTATTTGAGCACACAAAAAGTTATTTAAATTTGTCTTAATCAAACAATTTTACTGAAATGGGTCCCCTTCTTGCACACATATTGAAGGGGACAAAAGGAGATTTGATGTGCATGTAAATTTTTCCCAATTTGGACTTGGTCAGTTGTAGAAGACATACCAAGAACATTTCAAGTGTTTATGGAACAAATAGGTAAAAAAGAAAACTAAACTCTACATTTTGAACTTGCCTGCTATCGTTATCGACAGAAAAATCGAAATCATCATCTTAATGATCTTATACATAAAGAGGGCATATTTGGCTTA